>JARBWK010003704.1:0-11821 GCA_030556195.1 Anolis apletophallus | reverse complement strand
AAATGCAAATAGTAGCGGGTTCAACAGAGTGAAATAACAACACACCCACAGATTAGCGAAACAGAAAAACCTGTACAAAGATTACATCAGAAGATCTGAGATCCCTAATTGCTCATTGAGTCCGCCGGGAATCTCGCTTTGGAGTTCATTAATCCAGAAAACTTCGGCCCTCCTTAAAGCGGCATGTATATTCCCGTGAGGAGGGGCCTTCACATTCTGGAGACCAAAGAAGCGTAAAGCATTAGGTCCATGTGCCATTGGGTGGAGGTCCCCACGCATCCGATGAGGGACCCCCCCCCCCAGCCTCGCCCACTGTTTCATTTGAGTTCGATTTGTGGCTGCATCATGCCTGATGTCTATATGCAAGAATGAAGATGCATGTCAGTTTATTTTGAGTTTTGTATCAATGCATGGAATGAATATACGACGCTGCAATTCTTCATTTGTTGAGAATCCAATACAGTTATTTTCACAACCGATTGAATATAGTGGTGTGCCTCATTGAACTCAGTGGGATATTTTCTCCTGTCTTCAGCATTATTGTTTCTTTTCAAATACCTTTGCACAGTTTATTGGTACCTGGCCATATAAGGCCTTGAAGGTGATAAACAACACTTTGAAGGAGACCTGGTGCTCCACTGGTAGCCAGTGCAGCTGCTACAATATTGGTGTTATGTGAGTTCTCGCCGACGTACCAGGGAGAAGCCTAGCAGCTGCATTTTGCACCAGCTTGAGCCTCCGGATCGCCGACATAGGTAGACCAATGTAGAGGGCGTTGCAGTAATCTATTCTCGAGGTGACCATAGCCTGGATCACCATGGCCAGATCCTCCCTGGTCAGATAGGGAGTCAGTCGCCTTGCCTGCCGGAGATGGAAGAAAGCCACTTTGCTGGCATTGGAGATCTGAGCCAACATTGATAGCCGAGGGTCCAGCAGGTGTCCCAAGCTCTTCACAGAGGACAATGGACACAGGAATACGCCGTCAAGGGTAGGCACCTGTCCCTCCACCAGGGTGACCCAGCCACAAGATTTCAGTCTTTGTCGGTGTAACGAAGTCTCGAAACGCCGCCGAAGACTAGCGTCGATCTTCGTTTATTCGCCCACCAAACTGAGTGAACCGTGTATTACTGTGGCAGGGCAGGCTATCCTTCAATCCCACCGCTGCCACCAAATGTGGTAATACGATGAAACTTCACCCTGTTTACTTTTTAAACCGTGTGGCAGGAAAGCCACCAGTTATCACTGTTTTCCTTCTTTATTATTAACTTTAATTTGCTGCCACCATTTGTCAATGCTTGACCACTAGATGTGAGGGTCTTTGTGAACAAACAACTTTCACAGATGTTCTTGTTGAAAGTGTTTAACAGTTTATTTTACACAAATGGGCTCAAAGCTTAGGTGGTTTCAAAATTACTCCCAAGAGGTACAAACTTGCAATATTAACCAGTATAACACTGGGGGTTTTCCCCTAATACAGTTACACACAAGTAACTACTTAATACTAAGTTACTCTCAACCCTAGGACTACACTTGTCCTTAACCTGGGTTTCTAAACCCACACACTTGGGTTTCCCTAAACCCACACAAGACTAAACTGCATACTGCAGCTCCTACAGACAGCTTGCTGCTCCAGCAACTGTCAAACCCTAACTAACTCTGCTCACAGCAGCTGGCCAACTGACATTCTCCAACTGTCAGATTCAAACTGGACATTCTAAAGCCAGAGTGGCCTCTGTTGTCATGGCAACAGCCTCTGCTTACAGCTTGCTGCTGCGATCATTCCACGGCTCACTCTCTGCAGCTTTCCAAGAATGTCCCTTCTAAATACATAAACAAACATGTGATTAACATATAAATAACCACCTCATCACAGTCGGGTTCACCCACAGACTGCTAGCACCAGCCATCCAGTCACGGCTTCAAGGCACTGTTGGAAATTATCAGGTACAGAGTCTGGCCGGCCATCCATTCACAGAACAAGCTGAGTGTCATCAGCATACTGGTAACACTCTAGCCCGTAGCTCCGAACCAGTTGAGCGTGAAGTCGCATATAGATGTTAAAGAGCAGGGGGGGGAGAATGGCCCCTTGGGGAACTCCACAAACAAGTAGAGACCTCTCGGAAACCAGGTCTCCCCTCTCCACTCGCTGTCCCCGATTGCGGAAGAAGGAGGACAGCCATTTCAGGACTGTCCCCAAACTCCAGCTACGGCGAGGCAATGAGTCAATAGATCGTAGTCGACAGTATCAAACGCTGCTGTTAGATCTAATAACACAAGCAGCGCCAATCCACCTCGGTTAAGCTGGCATCAGAGCTGATCTGCGATGGCCACCAGCATGGTCTCTGTCCCGTGCCCGATACGGAAGCCGGACTGGAAGGGGTCAAGCCAGGCTGTGTCCTCCGGAAACTGCTGCAGCTGCTCCGCTACTTCCCTCTCAATTACCTTACCCAGGAACGAAAGGTTTGACACCGGGCGGTAATTAGAGGGAACCGAATTATCTATGTCCATTTTTTCAGCAGCGGACATACTGATCTAAGACCTGAACTGACTGTGTATAAGACAGACAATGAACAGGTTATCTTGGCATCCTTTAACTGACCTTAAGTGGTTTAAAATGTGCACTTCATTCTCCCATTTCAAGTTAATGGGACGTTAAACAACTTGACTATGTTCGTAATGTGCTAAATGGGTGCATCTACACCAGTGGATCTCAACCTTTCTAATGCTGTGACCCCTAAATAAGGTTCCTCATGTTGTGGTGACCCCCATCCATATTTTCATTGCTACTTCATAAATAATTTTGCTACTCTTATAAATTCTAATGCAAATATCTAATATGCAGGATGTATTTTCATTGTTACAAATTGAACATAACTAAAGCATAGTGATTAATCCCAAAAATAATATATTTGGGGAGTATGGACAACAGATGATGGGATTTGCAGTACCTTCAACCAATTCAGCTCTTACTTCCTCAGCCGAGACCCCATGAATGACAGACCTGGACCAAGCTTGGCACACAGAACCCCCATGACCCACAGAAAATACTGGAGGGGTTTGGGAGGAATCCACAGTGATTTAAGGAAGATGTAGTTCACCTACATTTGGAGAGCACTCTGAACCCAAACAACACTGGATCTGGACCAAAATTGGCAAAAATACTCAATATACCCAAAGTTAAACACTGGTGGAGTTGTAGGGGAATGATTTTGTCATTTGGGAGTTGCAGCTGCTGGAATTTATAGATTACCTATAATCAAAGAGCATTTTGAACTCCCAACAGCAATGGAATTGAAATAAACTTGAGCAATAGAGAATACTGGACCTTGGAAATTGGGAGTTGCTTGCATTTTCCTTCGTGCCACGGCCATCTCTCAGGAGGTGCCTGCAAACGCCGCAGTGACTTAGGGGGCATTTGCAGAGGCGGAGGCTTTCCTTCTCTGCTGGACAAACTGGCAAGCACACACTCACAAGCGTGTGACTGTCTCAGCCTGCCAGTTGGAATCCCTGGGCAGGCGTTGGCTGGAAACCTCAGCGCACGCCCCCTTCCTCTCCTCAACTCCACCCACGGCGCAGTCCCGTATCACCCCTTCCTTCCAAGGGACCTGTTGGATTGGAAGGGGCGATACAGGACTGCACCGTGGGCAGAGTAAGGAGAAGAAAGGGGTGTGTGCTGCGGTTTCTAGGCAGTGCCTGCACGGGGTTTCCAACTGGCAGGCGCACACTTGTGCGCTTGTGAGTTGGAATCCCGCCACTGCCCCCTTACAGGGCTTCAGTGCCCCCCAAATTCTCCTGAGCCTCCCACCACCCCCTTGGATTGCCTCACTGCCCACTAGGGGGTGGTACCGCCCACTTTGGAAACCACAGCCTTAGGCTATTCCTAAGATTTTGTATGTTTTATAGACTGGTTTAAATTAACAGCATTTCTCAAAATTACTCAGGAAAAAGGTATAGTCTGCTCTGGAGAGAGTTCATATGGGGAAGATTGATAGGGCAGTAAGTATGGAAGATTACTTTTCCTATCGTTTGATTGGAAAAGTTTTTCCAAGATTGGTCATTACGAAGGACTGTACACACTTTCTAGCTGTATACATTGTCTTTATTTACTTTATTTATTTATTTGCTAACCAAGGCGGCCAATTGCAACATTCACACTTGCCTCCGACAAGAGTTCTTTCTCCCACCCTGGACATTATTCCACAGATATATAAACCTCACTTGCCTAGTTTCCAACAGGCATCACAACCTCTGGGGATGCCTGCCATAGATGTGGGTGAAACATCAGGAGAAAACGTGCGCCAACTGCGCCCGTACCTTGGGAAGTCTGACTTGGCCACGGTGGTCCATGCTCTGGTTACGCTCTGGTTACATCCCGTATAGATTACTGCAATGCCCTCTATGTGGGACTGCCTTTGAAGACTGTTCGGAAGCTTCAACTGGTCCAACGGACAGCAGCCAGGTTGATAACAGGAGCGGCACTCAGGGAGCGCACAACACCTCTGTTGCACCAGTTCCACTGGCTACCAGTTTGCTACCGGGCACAATTCAAAGTGCTGGCTTTAGCCTTTAAAGCCCTCTATACTGTAGAATTCATGTACACTGATAACACTTCAGCTGAAATGGTTCAATGATATCAAATCATAGGAACTGTAGTTTTACAAAGTCTTTCACCTTCTTTGCCAGAGTACTGATGCTTCATTAAACTACAGCTCCCATTATTCCTTAGTATTGAGCCATGACAGTTAAAGTGGTTCCAAATTGCATTTATTTTACGATGCACAATATTTCACTCTGGGGACT
Source organism: Anolis apletophallus (assembly GCA_030556195.1). Classification (NCBI taxonomy): domain Eukaryota; kingdom Metazoa; phylum Chordata; class Lepidosauria; order Squamata; family Anolidae; genus Anolis; species Anolis apletophallus. The sequence goes on along the minus strand of JARBWK010003704.1, from coordinate 7,021 downwards.
GCAGTTATTTTGGAATATGGCTTTCATTAACCTCAGCTGTCATAGTCCATAGTCAGAAATTATGGGAATTATAATCCTAAACCAGAGTGGAGAAGACTGTCCTTGTGTTTTCTTTCTCAAAGCTATTCAGAAGGCTGGATAATCCTTTCTTCCTTTTCAAGTACATTGTGGAGTCCCTCAGGGGGCCATTCTCTCCCCGCTGTTATTTAACATCTACACGTGACCACTCGCCCAACTGGTACAGAGTTTTGGGCTGGAATGTCATCAGTACGCTGATAACACCCAGCTCATTTTGAGGATGGACCCCGAGGCGGACTCTATACCCGATAATTTCCATCTCTGCCTGGAAGCCGTAACTGGATGGCTGCGAGCCAGTAAGTTGAAGGTGAACCCGGCGAAGACGGAGATCTTGTGGCTGGGCCGCCCGGGGGTAGAGACCCAGTTGCCGACGTTAGACGGCGTGGCGCGCAACTGTCAGTAAAGAGCCTAGGGGTCCGGCTGGACTCCCAGCTGTCTATGGAGGCGCAGATTGCCTGCGCCTGCAGGATAGCCTTCTACCACCTACGACAGGCAAAACGTCTGGCTCCTTACCTCTCCCACTGCGACCTGGCCACGGTGATCCAAGCCGCAGTCATCTCGAGGCTCGACTACTATAATGCGCTGTACATTGGCCTACCCTTGTCGGTGATCCGGAAACTCAAGCTGGTGCAGAATGCTGCAGCACGTCTGCTCTCAGGAGCATCAAGATCTGCCCACGTGACTCCACTCTTGCACGAACTGCACTGGCTTCCAATTGAATTCCGGCTCACTTTCAAGGTGTTAGTTTTAACTTTCAAGGCCTTATATGGTTTGGGGCCAGTGTACCTGAGGGAGTGGCTTACCCCTTATGTGCCCAGGAGATCACTGTGCTCAGAGGGGCTCAATCTACTGGATGTGCCTGGGATTAAGGTCTATAGACTTGCCAGCACACGGCAGAGGGCGTTTGCCATAGCCGCGCCAACTCTGTGGAACACCCTCCCTGAAGAGTTACGAGCCATCCGGGAATTAATGCCGTTCCGCAGAGCTGTAAAAACCTGGCTATTTAGACAGGCATATGGCCCATAACTAATGAGTATTATCAGCATCCTGTTGTGCCGCTGCCAGCATATTTCTACTGCCATCGCAGTTTGCTGGAATTGATTTTAACTGGGGGTTTTAAATTGGTCTTATTGTATTTTATTGCATTTTATGTGTTTTATCTATTAACTCTGTAAACCGCTCTGGGCTCCAGAGAGAGCGGTATATTAAGTCGAACCAATAAATAAATAAATAAGTAAACACAGCAAGAAAACTGTGGGGTCCCCCAGGGGGCCATCCTCTCCCCCTTGTTATTCAACGTTTACATGCGCCCCCTGGCCCAGCTGGCCTGCGACTTTGGTCTGGAGTGTTATCAGTATGCGGATGACACCCAGCTTCTGCTGAGAATGGACGGCAGGCCGGACTCCGTACCCGATTGTTTCCATCTGTGCCTCGAAGCCGTGACTGGTTGGCTGCGTGCCAGCCAGCTGAAGGTGAATCCATCGAAGACGGAGATCCTGTGGCCTGGTCGACCTGGGCTGGGCGGGTGCCGGTTGCCTACCCTGGACGGTGAACGGCTTAACCCATCACCGTCGGTTAAGAGCTTGGGAGTTGTGTTGGACTCCTCGCTGACCATGGAGGCCCAGGTCTCCGTGGTCAGCAGGACGTCATTCTATCACCTCCGACAGGCTAGGCGACTGGTGCCCTACCTGTCCAGGGACGACCTGGCCACGGTAATCCAAGCGATGGTCATCTCGAGATTAGACTACTGTAATGCCCTCTACGTTGGCCTTCCCCTGTCGACAATCCGGAAACTCAAGCTAGTGCAGAATGCCGCTGCTCGCTTGCTGGCAGGAGTGCCAGTGAGGGAGCACATTACACATATCCTCCGGCAACTGCACTGGCTTCCTGTGGAGTACCGAATTGCCTTCAAGGTGCTGGTTTTGACCTTTAAGGCCTTGCACGGCCTAGGGCCTGCGTACCTGAAGGACCGCCTTACCCCGTACTTGCCCCCGAGATCACTGCGTTCAGGTGAACAGAATCTGTTATTAATTCCATCAGTCCGCTCCTGCCATCTATCGACGACCAGACAAAGGTCTTTTTCTGTGGCGCCGCCGGTGCTCTGGAACGCCCTCCCGGACAATGTTCGGGCCATCTCTGAATTGGCCCCGTTCCGGAGGGCGTGCAAGACGGCCCTCTTCAGCTTAGCCTTCAATTAGGCATACCGGACCAAGAACTATGCTTATGTCCTCTCACCCGTATTGGTCGATGTAACCTGTTTTAAATGTGGTTTTATGTTATGTGTTTTTAATTGTAGGGCCGTATGTCGCCATGTAAAGACATGCCGCCCATGTATCTTACTGTGATCCGCCCCGAGCCTGCTGGGAGGAGCGGAATACAAGAGTGAACAATAAATAAATAAATAAATAAATAAAACACCTCTTTGTCTCCCTTTTCTAAAAAAATTGTACTTGAAAAGAAAAGTGAGCTCTTTTTTAAGAAACATACTTTAAAGAGAAAAGGATACATGAAATGGTGATTTACCAATGAAGAAGAAACAATGCTTGTGCAACCTGCTGTCCGCTTTCTGTGTATTCCAGGTAGTCCTTGAAGCAAAAGGTTTTGAAAGCCTACTGGGAGGAGGTGACCTAGCTGAGGAGGAGGAGGATTTCATGGCTGGGATGTCTGCCATCTTGCTTGATGTTCAGTTGCGCCCCATTGTGTTCTTTCAAGGATATGCAGACCTTATGTCCAAGTTCTTTTCGAGCACCGGGGAACCCACAAGTGTGGTCAAAGGGAATGTGTTACTGATGGATCATCAACAGGTATGACCTACAAATTATTGCACAAGATAATGATGAGGAATCGTCACGAGGGAAGTCTATTTTGAACTACCCACTGGGGACACTATATTTTGTATATATTTTGAACTACCCACCCAACTACCCACTGGGGAAGTATATTCTGAATTACCCACTGGGGACAGTATATTTTGTATATATTTTGAACTACCCACCCAACTACCCACTGGGGAAGTATATTTTAAACTACCCACTGGGGACAGTATATTTTGTATATATTTTGAACTACCCACCCAACTACCCACTGGGGAAGTATATTTTGAACTACCCACTGGGGACAGTATATTTTGTATATATTTTGAACTACCCACCCAACTACCCACTGGGGAAGTATATTTTGAACTACCCACTGGGGACAGTATATTTTACATATATTTTGAACTACCCACCCAACTACCCACTGGGGAAGTATATTCTGAATTACCCACTGGGGACAGTATATTTTGTATATATTTTGAACTACCCACCCCACTACCCACTGGGGAAGTATATTCTGAATTACCCACTGGGGACAGTATATTTTGTATATATTTTGAACTACCCACCCCACTACCCACTGGGGAAGTATATTTTGAACTACCCACCGGGGACAGTATATTTTGTATATATTTTGAACTACCCACCCCACTACCCACTGGGGAAGTATATTTTGAACTACCCACCGGGGACAAGATATTTGGTATATATTTTGAACTACCCACCCCACTACCCACTGGGGAAGTATATTTTGAACTACCCACCGGGGACAGTATATTTTGTATATATTTTGAACTACCCACCCCACTACCCACTGGGGAAGTATATTTTGAACTACCCACCGGGGACAAGATATTTGGTATATATTTTGAACTACCCACCCCACTACCCACTGGGAAGTATATTTTGAACTACCCACCGGGGACAGTATATTTTGTATATATTTTGAACTATCCACCCAACTACCCACTGGGGAAGTATATTTTGAACTACCCACCGGGGACAGTATATTTTGTATATATTTTGAACTACCCACCCCACTACCCACTGGGGAAGTATATTTTGAACTACCCACTGGGGACAGTATATTTTGTATATATTTTGAACTACCCACCCAACTACCCACTGGGGAAGTCTATTTTGAACTACCCACTAGGGACAGTATATTTTGTATATATTTTGAACTACCCACCCAACTACCCACTGGGGAAGTATATTTTGAACTACCCACAGGGGACAGTATATTTTGTATATATTTTGAACTACCCACCCAACTACCCACTGGGGAAGTATATTCTGAATTACCCACTGGGGACAGTATATTTTGTATATATTTTGAACTACCCACCCAACTACCCACTGGGGAAGTATATTTTAAACTACCCACTGGGGACAGTATATTTTGTATATATTTTGAACTACCCACCCAACTACCCACTGGGGAAGTATATTTTGAACTACCCACTGGGGACAGTATATTTTGTATATATTTTGAACTACCCACCCAACTACCCACTGGGGAAGTATATTTTGAACTACCCACTGGGGACAGTATATTTTACATATATTTTGAACTACCCACCCAACTACCCACTGGGGAAGTATATTCTGAATTACCCACTGGGGACAGTATATTTTGTATATATTTTGAACTACCCACCCCACTACCCACTGGGGAAGTATATTCTGAATTACCCACTGGGGACAGTATATTTTGTATATATTTTGAACTACCCACCCAACTACCCACTGGGGAAGTATATTTTGAACTACCCACCGGGGACAGTATATCTTGTATATATTTTGTATATCTACCCCACCCCACTACCCACTGGGGAAGTATATTTTGAAATACCCACCCCACTACCCACTGGGGACAGTATATTTTGTATATATTTTGAACTACCCACTACCCACTACTACCCACTGGGGGGAAGTATATTTTGAACTACCCACCGGGGACAAGATATTTTTGGTATATATTTTGAACTACCCACCCCACTACCCACTGGGGAAGTATATTTTGAACTACCCACCGGGGACAGTATATTTTGTATATATTTTGAACTACCCACCCCACTACCCACTGGGGAAGTATATTTTGAACTACCCACCGGGACAAGATATATTTTGTATATATTTTGAACTACCCACCCCTACCCACTACCCACTGGGGAAGTATATTCTTGAACTTTGTATATATTTTGAACGACCCCCCCTACTACCCACTGGGGACAGTATATTTTGAACTACCCACTGGGGACAGTATATTTTGTATATATTTTGAACTACCCACCCAACTACCCACTGGGGAAGTATATTTTGAACTACCCACTGGGGACAGTATATTTTGTATATATTTTGAACTACCCACCCAACTACCCACTGGGGAAGTATATTTTGAACTACCCACCGGGGACAGTATATTTTGTATATATTTTGAACTACCACCCTACCCCACTACCCACTGGGGAAGTATATTTTGAACTACCCACTGGGGACAGTATATTTTGTATATATTTTGAACTACCCACCCAACTACCCACTGGGGAAGTATATTTTGAACTACCCACTGGGGAAAGTATATTTTGTATATATTTTGAACTACCCACTGGGGACAGTATATTTTGTATATATTTTGAACTACCCACCCCACTACCCACTGGGGTGAACTACCCACCCCACTGGGGACTACCCACTGGGGAAGTATATTTTGAACTACCCACTACCCACTGGGGACAGTATATTTTGTATATATTTTGAACTACCCACCCAACTACCCACTGGGGAAGTATATTTTGAACTACCCACTGGGGACAGTATACCTTTTGTACCCACTAGTATATTTTGTATATATTTTGAACTACCCACCCAACTACCCACTGGGAAGTATATTTTGAACTACCCACTGGGGACAGTATATTTTGTATATATTTTTTGAACTACTACCCACCCAACTACCCACTGGGGAAGTATATTTTTGAATATTTTGAACTACCCACTGGGAAGTATATTTTATATATTTTGAGTATATTTTGTATATATTTTGAACTACCCTACCCACCCAACTACCCACTGGGGAAGTCTATTTTGACTACCCACTGGGGAAGTATATTTTGAACTACCCACTGGGGACAGTATATTTTGTATATATTTTGAACTACCCACTGGGGACAGTATATTTTGTATATATTTTGAACTAACTACCCACTGGGGAAGTATATTTTGAACTACCCACTGGGGACAGTATATTTTGTATATATTTTGAACTACCCACCCAACTACCCACTGGGGAAGTATATTTTGAACTACCCACTGGGGACAGTATATTTTGTATATATTTTGAACTACCCACCCAACTACCCACTGGGGAAGTATATTTTGTATATATTTTGAACTACCCACCCCACTACCCACTTCTATTTTGAACTACCCACTGGGGACAGTATATTTTGTATATATTTTGAGCTACTACCCACTGGGGAAGTCTATTTTGAACTACCCACTGGGGACAGTATATTTTGTATATATTTTGAACTACCCACCCAACTACCCACTGGGGAAGTATATTTTGAACTACCCACTGGGGACAGTATATTTTATATATTTTGAACTACCCACCCAACTACCCACTGGGGAAGTATATTTTGAACTACCCACTGGGGACAGTATATTTTGTATATATTTTGAACTACCCACCCAACTACCCACTGGGGAAGTATATTTTGAACTACCCACTGGGGACAAATCCACTCAATGGATGTACAAACCACAACATTCCTATACAGTTGTGTTGTCTAAAATTCTCATAACCCACTAGAATTATAATCCAATGCCTTTTTAGGAAACCATGTTGGAGAAGGTTGATCTGATATTGGCTCTGCATCTTTTGAATGACAACATTATGCATCTGGATAAGCTTTCTTGTTCACTTTAGAGGAGGAAAATATCTCCTCCTATATAAACTCTAACCCCCCAAAGTATCATATTTTAAAATTACATGAAAGTGACCATGAGATGCAAGACATTTTCTCTTGTATCATCATGCTGTGGAATGCCCCACTTTCGAAGATTCACTTGTACAAGATTTGGTTATGTTCTAAAATGACCTCTTATCACATTAGAAA
>JARBWK010003703.1:0-11822 GCA_030556195.1 Anolis apletophallus | reverse complement strand
GATACTTACGTTACATTTTAGAACTTTTTGGAAATTTTTTTGTCTTTCTTTTACTAATAAAAAAATCCCCCCCCCCATTTGATTTTAGAATCGCGATTTTTGGATTCTAAACCATGCCTAATATGTACATATCCCTACAGCAACAATACACAAAGGAACACATGAGTATATATACGTACCATCGTGGGAATGGAAATACGCATAGTATATCCTAGTGACCCGAAGGTAAGTTCTGATGGAGCCCAGAAATATTTATAGGAAAAAGGATGAACAGCTGAAGTGTGATGCTTTGCCTTGCTTTTGTCATGAGGCCTCGAGACTGTATTGGATAGATGCAGCTCACCCGCTATGTTGCTGCTGCTGCTCCCAGCCGGGCACAGAACCATCTCCCTTCTTTCTTCCTGGTAAGTTGATGTCAGAATAGATTGCTCTCAATGACTGCGAGCTTGCATAGACCTCTGTGGCCAACGAGAAGAAGTGACACTGGTGTCAGGGACACCATCTATCTCCTTTCCCTTCAGGAATGAGTACAGGAAAAGAATGGTGATGATAGAGTCCTATCACATCCCACTGCCCAGACTGCTCTAAAGCCACATGAGTTTTCAGGAAGCTCTGGAGCATTCCCAAACTTTGCCCAGCAGAAGTTGGTGAATATTGTGGGAAAGCCAAAGGTGAATATAAGGTGAGACTGGGTTTTCTTGTTTGTATAGTTTTTCCCTTAGTCTACTTCCTTTCCTTGTCACACTAAAAGTATTACTATATGTGTTTTTATCATGGTTACACATATAGGAATAACATTCTTCCTAGAAATTCATCCCACCACAAGAGAACTGTCCATCAGGTAAATATAATTTATTGTTTTATATCTCAGAACTCAATAGATTTTCACATTCTCAAACCTGTACACACCTGTATAATCTTACATGGCACTTGGAAGTTTTATTGCATGGATCACATTTATTTATTTTTTTATTTATTTATTATTCGGGTTTCTATGCCGCCGACTCCCTGAGGCTCGCGGCGGCTCACAGGAACCGAAGGTACAACTACACACAAGCAATGCGATAAAACATCTAAGACAATTAAACAGTTAAAACAGCAAAATACAAAACCCCAGGTACAGTTCAGAAATTAGATAGCGTGACACCCCAGGACAGCGGCTAAAGCGAACATGGGCAGGACCTACTCACCGAAGGCCTGCTTAAACAAATAAGTTTTGCAGGCGCGTCTAAACGGGAGCAGGTCCTTTATAGCTCGCGTTCCAGCCGGGAGGGCGTTCCACAGCGTAGGAGCTATAACGGAGAACGCCTCCGCGAGTAGATGTCAGTTTAGCCGATTTCGCCGAGGGTATCTCTAACAAATTAGCATCCTCGGAGCGTAGTGATCTCGGGGACAGTGTGGGGTGAGTCGGTCCTCAAGTACGCTGGCCCCAGGCCATGCAAGGCCTTAAAGGTAAGAACCAACACCTTGAAGGAGATCCGGTGCTCGATTGGGAGCCAGTGCAGATCCTGCAAAACAGGTGTGATGTGGCGGCCTGCTGGGGTTCCAGACAGGAGCCGGGCGGCAGTGTTCTGCACCAACTTGAGCTTCCGGGTCGCCGACAAAGGAAGGCCAACGTAAAGCGCGCGTACAGTAATCCAGCCTTGAGATGACCGTAGCTTGGATCACCGTGGCCAGGTCATTCCGGGAGATATAGGGGGCCAGCCTCCGAGCCTGTCGCAGATGAAAAAGCAACCTTGCTGACCGCGGAGACCTGGGCCTCCATGGTCAGCTGGGAGTCCAGATGGACCCCAGGCTCTTAACGGAAGGCGATGGGCATAGCGCCACACCGTCCAGGGTCGGAAGCTGGACATCTACACCACCCGAGCGGCCCGACCACAAGATCTCCGTCTTCGCCGGATTCACCCTCAACCTACTGGCACGCAGCCATCCAGTAACGGCCTCGAGGCAGTGTTGGAAATTATCGGGGATGGATCCCGGCCTGTCCTCCATCCTCAGAATGAGCTGGGTGTCGCCAGCGTACTGGTGGCACTCCAGCCCATAACTCCGCACCAGCTGTGCAAGCGGCTGCATGTAGATGTTGAATAACAGAGGGGAGAGAATGGCCCCTTGCGGAACTCCACAAACTAATGAGGAGCCCTCGGAGACCACCTCGCCCCTCCTCACACGCTGAGACCGCTGGTGGAGGAAGGAGGTCAGCCATTTAAGAGCTGTCCTCCTCACTCCAGCCACGGCCAGGCGGTGGATCAGTAGATTGTGGTCGACCGTGTCAAACGCTGCCGTGAGGTCCAATAACACGAGCAGCGCAGACCCGCCTTGGTCGAGCTGGCAGCGGAGTTGATCTGTGATGGAGACCAGGACCGTCTCCGTCCCGTGCCCCGAACGGAAGCCGGACTGGAAGGGGTCTAGCCATGTTGCATCATCTAAGAAGGACTGCAACTGCTCCATTACTGCCCTCTCAACTACCTTGCCCAGGTACGAGAGGTTCGACACTGGTCGGTAGTTGGAGGGAACCGCAGGATCTAGTGACGGTTTCTTCAGTAATGGAGCTACCACCGCCTTTTAAAGCACTCTGGGAAGACTCCTTGCTCAAGGGAGCTATTTACGATGTTCAACAGAGGCCCACGTAACCCCTCCAGGCAGGATCTAACAAGCCAGGAGGGGCACGGGTCGAGGGAGCAGGTGGTAGGCCTGGTTGCAGCCACAATCTTATCAACAGCATCTGCGTCCAGTGGCCGAAACCGGTCGAGGGTGGGCCCGGCGGAGGGCCACGGGGTCTCAAGTTCTCTTACTGTATCAATTGTGGCAGGAAGGTCCCGGCGGAGATTCAGAATCTTGTCTGTGAAATAGCTCTGGAAAGCACCGGCAGTAGGGGTCTGATCGCTGCTTTTGGGACAGTAGGGACCGTCGCCAAAAACCGAATTACCTTAAACAATTGAGCCGGGCGTGAGCTAGCAGACGCTATCAAGGCAGAAAAGTACACATTTTTGGCTGCCTTGACAGCACGCTCATAAGTATCTTTAAATAGCTTATAAGCTGATACTGAGGCTCCGCCACGGAGGTTCCTCCACACGCGCTTCTAGCCGTCCTCTCCCGCTCATCGACCTGAGGTCCTCTGTATACCAGGGGATCGATGTTTGCGGGTCGGAGAGGGCGCCTAGGGGCAATCTCGCCGAGAGCTCTGGCTAACGAGGTGTTCCAGGCTTGAACCTGCTCGTCGACAGAGACGCTGATAGACTCCAGATCCCTCAGAGCATTCAGGAACCTTTCGGGTTCCATAAGTCTCTTCGGGCGAACCAAAATCTGTTCGGCGCCCTTGCATGGAGGGGGCGGTTGCTCAACCCGGATCCTTAGGGCACAGTGGTCCGACCATGGAACCTCTATTACGGAGGCTAGGTCCACTTGGATTCCCGCGCTAAATACCAGGTCGAGGGTGTGCCCTGCCGAGTGCGTGGGCCCCGAGTTACAGAGGGGAGAGGCCTAATGTCGCCATGGTCGAAATTAGGTCCGCGGCTGCAGATGGAACGGAGGCTGTGTCTGCGTGACATTGAAGTCCCCAGAACAATAAGTCTAGGAAACCTCAATGCCCACTCCGACACAGCCTCCAGCAGCCGCGCCAGGCTCTCTGCCGGTGCGCTAGGCGCACGGTACACCAGCAAGATCGCCAGGCTCTCCTGAGACTCCCACACCAGGCCGGCACTTTCAAGCCCCGAGGTGGTGAGCGCAGGGATCGCCCTAAGGTGCAATCCATCACGGGAGAGTATTGCCACCCCACCCCCCCCCCCCCCCCGCACACCCCATGAAAAGGGGAAGCCAGTAAGGGACCCTGGCCATTCTTCACCGGTTCAGCTGGCAGTCCAATAGTCCCAGTCCTCCCCGACATTTGAGGGACCAGAGTGGCGGGTGACGGGGTTTGGTCGCCACCAGGTAGTTCCTTCCCTCGGTTAGTCCTTGAGGGCGGCCTGTCCAGCTGTCTATTCTGGCCCTCACAGGAGCTCTTGGTGTCACTAGTAGAAGCCGAACCGGTGGCCGGATCTAGGGCGCCCCTTCCGGCTGAAGCCCACCCCCCAGAAGGTCCGTGATTGGAAGGACCTACTCTGGTGCTTTCTGGGCTTCCCTCTTCTGCGAGGGAGTTGACCCAGACCACCGAATGGCGGTCTGTGGGAGCCCAGAGGGTCCAGCAATGGTGGGGAGGGCCGGAGCGATGGGGGGCAGAATTGGGCTCAGATGTGTCGGTGGTGGTGACGGTACTAGGTCCCGGGCTGCTGGCATTGATGGAAACTCCAGCGGAAGCGACTTGGGGGGGAGGTGTCTGATGGTGTGGCTGGCCTTTTAACTGGCCGTTTCTCTCCCGACGCTTTCGTCTTGCCTGGCCCATCCTGTTCTTCCTTCTCCGGCCATTTCCAGGTGGAGCGAGGCCTCGGAGGTTGGTGGAGATGATGGGGATCTGAGTTAGTTGGCAGGCCCGGCGGCGGGGGCGTTCCCCAGGGGCCTTAGATAGAACATAGGAAACACTGAGTACCTCAGATGGAGAGCCTGCCAGCAGCGTACGGCTAGAGGTAGAGTCAGAGTCAGAGGCAGAAATTGAATCAGAGGGGGGCATGGACAAAGCCCCTGGGGAGGGCCTGAGGGGTGGGGCTGAGGACGCTGAGAGAGTCAGGCTCGGTGCCATCTTGGGGACTTCGGCCCACACCCTCTGCCCCAAATGCAGGGGGGTCCGGCACCCCAATGCCCGCCATGGGCTCCACCAGGGTGACTCCACGGCTCCCGCCATGGCCCCGTTCTGGTTGGGAGCCCCTCCTCACAGGGGAGGCCACCCCAGCCGTCCTCTCTCGCCGTCAGACTGAAGCCGCGGGGGGCCCCCTGGGCCTCGGCAGGTTTCTCCTCCAGCCGCTCTCGCTGCTCCCCGGAGGTCTCAGAGGTCGGCGAGCCCAGCAGGCTCAGGAGGGCCCCGTTCAGGGAACCAGCTACAGTCGCCAGGCTCGCCTTGCCTTCTTGTTGTTCCTCTCCCAGGTGAGGCAAGCTTGGTGCTCCCTCGGTCGCTGTCTCCCCAGGCCTCCGGGAAGGATCTGGGCGGCTGCAGCTCTCCTTGCGGAAGAGCGACGCCAGCGCCAGGCCTAGCTCTCTCGCCTCCTCCAAACTGGCGACCAGCTGCTCGGCCAGCTGAGCAAGCTCGGGGAGGAGGTAGGAGAGGCCAGACCGTTCGGCCTGGGGGCAGTCCAAGCTGACGTCCGGGGGAGTGGGGGTCCCCGCTTCTAGATCCACAAAGCCAGGCCAAGGGACGGGGGAACGCTGCAAGGCCGCCATAGGCCTAATGGTCCTCCCGGAGCTCAGCGCTTCTGCGGTGCTGTTGGAAGGGGTTGATTTCCCGGCCTCCAGGATCATCTCAGCCTCCTTTAGAAAGGCCTCCAGAAGGAGTGGGGTCGCCTCAATGCCCCTTGACAGCTGCAGGGGAGTACCCTCGGATCCCCACCAGCCATTTGGGGTGACTGATTTCGGGGGGAAAACCGCTGCCTGGGGAAGATAGGGAAGGCCCCAACGGCCCCAACGGAGCTCAGCATTCTTGCTGCCTCTCAGCGCGGCGGCCATCTTGGAATCAAAACACAAAGCACAGAGTTTGAAATCCCTGCTCAGAACTGGATGGGAAGCTGAATGCAGCCTCTGCAAGGAGACTCCAGAAGGGCCTGGATCTCTCCGTCTCTCCCTCTCCAGGCCTGGCCTCCAGGGAGGGAATCCCTCAGGAAAGAGCAGGCTGCAGCTGAAAGGCCTCTCTCCTCAGGAAGGGCCTAGGCCTTTATCTCTCTAGGCCTGGCCTCCAGGAAGGGCCTGGATGTCTCTCTCTCCCTCTCAAGGCTGGCCTCCAGGGAGGGAATCCCTCAGGAAAGAGCAGGCTGCAGCTGAGGGAAAGGCCTCTCTCCTCAGGAAGGGCCTAGGCCTCTCTCTCTCTAGGCCTGGCCTCCAGGAAGGGCCTGGATGTCTCTCTCTCCCTCTCAAGGCTGGCCTCTTTCCATTGGCCATGAAGTGGGAGCTACAGCCGTGAAAAGGTCAGTTCTGGAGGGGATAAGAGATTAAGTTGAATCTGGCCACGGTGGTCCATGCCTTAGTCACCTCCAGATTGGATTACTGTAATGCACTCTACGCGGGGCTGCCCTTGAAGATGGCTCGGAAGTTTCAATTGGTCCAACAGGGGGTGGCCAGATTGCTAACTGGAGCGACTTATAGGGAGCAGTCAACCCCCCTTTTTAAGGAGCTCCATTGGCTGCCGTTCATCTTCCGGTCTCAATTCAAGGTGCAGGTTCTGACCTACAAAGCCCTGAACAGTTTGGGACCCGCCTACCTGCGCCATCGCATCTCTCTGATCATCTGGAGATACCTTTCGCTCCCACCGCCTCGCAGCCATGGTTGGTGGGGACGAGGAGAGGACCTTCTCTGTAGTGGTGCCCCAACTCTGGGACTCACTCCCCAAGGATATCAGACAAGCCACCACTTTGGCAGTCTTTAGGAGGACCCTGACGACGTGGCTGTTCCAATGTGCCTTCCCTGAATGAAGTAAATGATGCCCTGCCGTGTTCATTCTCTGCAAAAGTCCTCAGAAGCACTTCAATTACCTGTTGTGTGTCTGCCTGCCCCATATTGTCCTTGAAGCCTTCCTGCTATATGCAAACTACCACTATCTGCACCCAGTGTTTATTTATTTTTTTAAAAATTAACATTCACATTTGGCCCGCCCGAAATGGTTCTCAATTGTCTGTTATTGTTTGTGTTGAGTTTAATTGATTGTATTGTTTTTATAATTGCTATTGTGTTGTTATTGTGTGTTATTGGGCTTGGCCTCATGTAAGCTGCCCCGAGTCTCCTTGGGAAGATGGGTGTGGGGTAGAAATAAAGTTAATAAATGAAATAAAATAAATAGCCCCCATTATGAGACACCTCCCAATGAGGGATTGAGGGATCCTAACCTCCAGTTCAATCTAGACTGCATCTTTAGGTCATAATCCAATGACAAAATAAAATAAAACATAACATTGTTATATATGGAGGTCTAGATTTAGAGGCTCTGATACAGTCCCTGGCCCCTAGGGACTAACTCTTAAATTGAAAGTAAGAAGCTGCCAAATATCATTGTTTCCTAACGCACAGAGAAAAATGGGGCCTTGGGCCTCTGTTCATATGATGTAAAGCTTGAAATTACAAGTCTTCAGCTATACACAGGAAAACATAAGCCTCTGAAATGTTAGCATCCCATACATCACTGTATATATGTAATTCAGCAGTGGAAAATGACACGTTATTGAATTCTTGGGACTTCAAAAAATCCAGCCAGAGTGCCCAGTTCATCATCTTTCCTCCCCTACACTTTAAGAGCAGTTTAGAAAGCAATTTTCTCCATTGCTCTGTGAACAAATTATCTGCAAAATCTGAATTATTATGTGCCATTAAATCCATTTGATCAAATCAAGATGTAGATAATAAAATAGTGCCTGTTGGTGGCATGTTCAAACAGCCCCAATTAATGCACACACAAAGCTGCTCTTTCCTCCCTGATGTATTTCACAAATACAAATCTCATAAATGAAAATAACAGTCAGACAACAACACTAGCTTAACTCAGATGTTAACACTGTCCAATATCTGAATGGCAATCGCACTTTTTTAACTGACAAAATGGGTATGACGACATGGGTAATGCTAATATTAGTTGAACTGTGGACGCTTTTGGAAATGTTATTTATAAAAGGCCAATATACTAAATGATTGTCTTCTGAACTTTGACAACATTGCTACTGAGGATTGCTTGTTGCCTGTGTTAACCTTGATGACCCAAAACCCAGTGAAATGGTTCACTACATTGTGAATGACAAAAATTGCTAAATACAATACATAGCATGCAGTTGAGCTCTATTTTCTTATTTTAACCTAAAGGTAACTAGAAGTGACTGAAATCTGATTAGTAATTCCTTTAGGACATTCTGATGCCCCCCACTTTGTTTTGTAAAGATGGGAGTGGTCCCATTTTGATTCGTAATACAAATGTCCAAAGCTTCATAATTGCTTGGTTAAGATTAATTCCATTAGCAGCAATGGAGAAAATTGCAAGGTTCGTCTGTCTGTCATTTTTATAGCTATGAGGATGACTTTATGACATTTATGACGTTAAGCCTGCCAAGATTCAGAATGCTTCAGTCATCCACTAATGTTTACAAATTTATTAAGTTTTTTTATATTTTAAAAATAAACAAACTACAAGAGTGTTGCACCTCAGACCCCGGCAGTCCCCCCTAGATCACACCGACACAGGCAGATGCAATAAATGTTCTTTTATTTAGAATAAAGGTAAAGAATAGTCCAAAGAGGTTAAAATAAAGCAATCCAAATAGAGTTCAGCTTAGTCCTTGAGTTATAATCCAAGAGGGTTAAAACCCCCAAAAATATAGCTCCAAAGCAAAGCAACCGCTCTGGCGGTCAAACGTAGCACTTGAGTCCGGCCGCAACTGCATTAGCTTGAAACAGGATCCAAACCGCCCCGGAGGTTAGCAAGAACTTGGAGACAGGAACGAGGGACGTGATCAAGCCAAACGTGGCTTCAAGTCTGACTAGAGCTTTCCCAGGCTGGATTGATATAGGAATCTAACTCTTGTGCATCCAACGCACCCCCTTTCTCCAATGTCTCCTAGAAGCCGAGATACTGTCCCTCCCGTTGAATTCCTTCTCATTAGCCGGCCCAGCTGCATCGTTATCAGAGTGAGAACCAGGCAATTTCCCCTCTCCCATCTCACCATCTGAAAAGGGAGTAGACACTCTTTCTTGAGACCCAAGGCCGCCTGGCCTTTCATATTCGTCCTGAATCTATTTCCATGGAATCTTCACTAAATTCATCTGTGGTCCCATAACCCTCCAGCCATGTGTTATCCCATTTGTCAGGGCTAGAATCTCTATGCCTGGGGCCAGAGACAGATCCCAGCCTGCCATGAGCCTACTACTTTCACCTGAGTTGCTGAGTCAGAGAGAGATGACTCAACCATGAACTTTGCTCTATTTCTTTGCAGTTGAATATACTGGGACTATGACCTTTGGTCTAGATAAGACTCTGGGGTATGATGTAATACCCAGGGAACTCTGGGTAATGCAAAGACTCACTGGGAATGCTGAGTCAGGATGCAACCCTCTCCAGGCATTGCATGGGGGAGGGATTAGTATATAAGGATTGTGGTGATGGGAGCGGGTGCTTCAGCTTTATAGGTTTTGTGTCTTCAATAAACTACCACTGGAAGAAGCAGCAGTTCTGTAGTGTCTTTACTGGGAGCATTGAAGTTCCTGACAGAAGCTGAAGCCCTGAAACTTTCCCAGGAATGGAGAGGTTTATGCAAGAGGCGGAGGAATATGTGGAAAGCTGGGATTATGTTACTGGAGCAGTCCATGAAAGATGTACTTTGGAATGGGGGGTGGAATACTATGGATGAGGTTGGCCTCCCTGATCGGGTCGGAGAAACGGCGTCAGCATGGCGTGCGGCTGCTCCAGAGGGACATATTCTTCGTGAGGGATCCAGGGACGCTTGTCCTGTGGATCCAGTGCGACTCCAGCGTGCAGCTATTGGCTGCGGTGCACAGTAAGTCCAGAGAGGCGACTCGGGAGTGAAACTACTGAGCCGAGTTCTCCACGGAAGTGGAGGTGTTGGGATGCAAAGTTGCGGCTTTGGAGAAGACATTGCAGCGAATGTCCCAGCAGATGTTTAAGAGCTGGATTGTGTAGTGGCTCCTGTTATGGAACATGAAATTATATTGGGATTGCCTTGGCTGGGCCCCCCTTCTTTTGGGGAAAAAGATGGGAAATTAAAAGGGTTTTTATCATATAGGGGGTTTTTCGATAAGTACCATTAATTGTTAAAAACCCCCTTTTAACGGACTATTAGGGGAATTGGGGAAAAAGGAGGTATTTCACAAAGCTGGGGATTATAAATGCCCTTCCAAAAGGGGGTAAAAAAAGGGGAGGTGAAACTGCTTTTTTTTGGGCCCTTTTGGGGTGGAAGAATTGGCCCCGCCTTTTTTTTGGGGGCCCGGTTTTTATTTTTTTGATTAAAGAGGGGCACCCTTTTATTTTAAAAGGGGTTTTTTTTAGGGTTTTTTATTTTGGTTTTAAAACCAAAGAGGCGACGGAAATTGGGGGTTGGGAAAAAATTGGGGGGGATTGGAAGGCCAGATTTTTTTTTAATTGTAAATGGAATTTAGCAAGAGCCAAAAATTACTTCCTGGGAAAAATTGGGAAAAGAGTGTGTCCATGGATCCGGGTGTGGGGGATGTGTTTTGGGAAAAACCCCCAAAAAAGGAAAGACAGGCTTTTTGGGGGGGGCTAACTTTTTTTGGTCTTATTTCCCCGGTTTTTTAATATTGTTTTCCCCCCAAGTTGCTCAAAAAAAAAGGAAGGGTGAGGCTAGGAAGGTGGGGGCGCCGGGGGGTTGGGGTGTAGAGGGGGCAAAAAAGGTTTTGATTCTTTAAAGGTAGCTTTCACTAAAGGTCCTTTTTGTGCATCCCCATCCAAAAAAACCCTTTTTTGGTTTGAGTGATGCTTCCGGGGTATGGAGAACTTTTTCAGAAGGGAAAAAGGGAAGGGGGGTTGAAACCTTGCTTATTTCTCTAAGAAATTTGGGGGGAAAAAAAGGAAAATTGGGGCCGGGGGGAAAAAAAGGGGCGTTTTTATCCGTTATGCCTGCAGATTTAGACACTTTTTTTTGGGGGGGAGTTCAACCCTTTGAAGTGTTAACTGATCATGGGCAATTTCTTTTTTGGGGGCCCCCGAAGTTGTCTCTAAATTGTTACGATGGGCCCAGTATCTGGCTAGGTTTAATTTTGTGTTGAAGCATATAAAGGGTAGGATAATGTAGTTTGCTGATGCATTGTCGCGTTATCCTGCAGTAGAGAAGATCCTCTTCAAGTGTGGGAGAGTGTTCACAAAGGACCAGTGGGGTCTGAGGGTGCAGACACGTAGCAGCGAAAGTTGGAAATAAAGCAGGAGGATGAGGGCTGGAAGAGTGGGTAAAGAGTTTCAGAGGTGTTATGAGAAGGATGATTGGTTGAAGGCCCATGAGTTTGGAATGTAAAAGGGTCAAGGGATTGTGGATAGTTCGAAGAAATTGTGGCAAAATTATGAGTTAAGAATAGGGTGTTGGAGTTGTTCCATGACCACAAGACAGCAGGGCATTAGGGGATTACTAAGACTTTCTTTGCAGTAAAGCCCGATATTGGTGGCCAGGAATGAGGACATCGGTAAAGAATTATAGTGAGTAGTTGTGAGGGCTTGTGCACGGGGAAGGTACCTACTGCTCGCCCCAGGATTGATCCAGGTGGTGGCTACTCGGTCTTGACCATGGACACATATTAGTACCGACTTTGTGGGAGTTGCCCCCTAGTAAAAGGATACAGGAAAGTATATCTGACTGTGCTGGACATGTTTTCAAAAGCAAGCCCATTTTATACCGTTAACTGGCTTGCCTTCGGCAGAAAAATTGGCTAAGTTATATGTGCAGCATATATACCGGTTGTAACGACTCTCCAACACTCGGTAAGGATCACGCATAGATTGAAGCACGGTCCAACACGATTTTATTGCAGGTATGACACATGTGAAGCAAAAGCACCTGCCCACCACCAAACACCACTTATATACCCCAACCCCCTCCCCATCGCCCATGCAATGTCAAGGCAGGGGTTGCACCATATCCGGTGATTCAGCATATCCCCCCAGTCAAAGGGATTTGACCTCACAGCCCCATGAGTCAGCAGCATGAGTCCAATTGTCCAATGTCCAGGCTCGAAGGAGCTACATC
>JARBWK010003702.1:0-11824 GCA_030556195.1 Anolis apletophallus | reverse complement strand
TTCCTCTCCAGGAAGCATAAAGGAGATCTCAGAACCCTATTTGTAGACTCTACTTAGACTCTCAGGGTATAAAAATTCAGCAATCTTTTCTTGAAACTGGGTCCTCCCTTTTTTTTTCTACTATGAAACCTTTCCAAGAAAAAAAACCATCACTCATTTTTGCAAATTTTCCTCCCACTTCCCCCTGTTCTCTTTGCCTTTCCTGTCTAGGAAAGGAGGGGGGACAGGAGAACTCAGGAGGCCCCTGGAAATGTGACCAGCCCCTTACCCCAAAGGCAGGGCATGGATAACTGGCAGCATAAAGATTTTTAAAAGTATTTCAATTTTGGGTTTTTTGTGTTGTGTTGTGTGTGTGTGTATCATACCTATATTTTTAAAAACTAATGCAAATTTAGGAGATACTCGGGAACCTGCTGTTGTGTAGACTCTATTTAGGTGTATAAAACACATCAGCAATCTTTTTTTAAATTAGTTTTTTCTACTATGAAACAGCCATCTGTGATAGCTCATATTATTGGCACATAGGTGTCCGCATTTCACCACAGTTGCTTTACATTGTGCTCCGACCACTGGCTCCAGCATTCTTTGCAGTGTTTTTTGCCTCTATTCCAATTCTGGGCATGGCTCCTCTTCTAATGCATCCAACATCCCCCAGCTGGCGTTTGGGTTTGGGTTTCCCTTCTATTCACTAGGCTAGCTTGTTGGATTAAAGAAACGTGACAACAGAATAAACAGAATACAAAACAGACTGGGTTGTGTGATTAGAATCGCAACTGACTTTGATACTGATTTCATTTAATCATCTTTCCCCGCAAGCAGTGTTTAGCATTTATTTAGAGCCACCAGGGATAAACACTGCCGAGAACAAAGGCTGAAAATGGCAGAATACCAGGGGGAAAAAATGTGAATGGAAGCAACAAGGGAAGCCACAATTCGAGCTTGGACATATGTCTACTAAAATGATGACTGGTATCTCATTCAGTAATTATAATGTTTTTCATAAGTTGAGTTACAACATCACAATTCAGCTTTTGGCTGTTGGTAGTCCTTGGTGACTTTGAACCATTCATCATTTGCTATCTAAACCTGTATTTTAGTAAAAGGCCTTTCCCCAAAATAGTTTTTTTTCACCACTATCTCTTTTAATGAGGTTTAGGATTCTTGAAATTCTCAGCTATTTTGTCTGAATCCCATAACATCCGCTGAGTTTCCAAAAATTTAGGAGGGAGGAGGGTTGGCATCCCCTCGCCATTGCCCGCCCCCTTGTCAAGGGAAAGGGGGGCGAGGAGGAGGAGGTGGAGGGAAACACCAGGGCCACAGCCGGGCATGCGCGGCACTCAGGAACATGGCGGAGGAGGCAGGGCGCTCACGCCCTCCTGCTGCAACATCTGGCAGCGGCCCGGGCGGGGCTTCCCCCTGCCTCCTCCTCCTTGCCCCTTCCTTGACAGGGGCAAGGGCAAGTGGGGGATGCCATCCCTCCTCCCTGCCCCCCACGGCTCTCCCAGAGAGAGAGTCATTCTTGACTCAAAGGGAAGGAGGGCACAAGGAGGAGGGCGGAGGGAAGCCCCTAGCCGTGGTCGGGACCCTCCTTCCTGAGTCAAAAAAGGAGGCGGCAGCGCTGCAGGGAGGAGAGGTGGGGAGGTGCGGTAGAGTTGGTTTAGGGGCGTAATTCCAAAGTGTGGCCTAGGGTGCCAAAGGGGTTAATCCGGCCTGATGAGTGGTTAAACCCAAAGACTGGAGTTTAAATTACATGCATCCCGTTAGGTCATAAAGATCCTTACAAAGTGGTGAATGGTTGTATGGTGGGTTTTTCCTTTCCCCCCCAAACCTTCATAAAAAGGGGGGTTTAGAAGAACCAAGGAAAGGGGAAGATAATGGATTCTAAAAAGGAGAAGTTAAGCTGCTAAAATTGGCTCCTCCCTCCTTTCCTACCCTCCCTTTTTCAAAATTATTATTTTTAAATTAATTTTTCCCCCATCAAGGGTTGCGCTAACAACAAGCTATAAAAATCTAATTGGGCCCAAAAAAAATAAAAACATGTCAATAACAACAATTAAAACACAAAAAGACAGTTAAAAATAAATGCATTTTAAGATTTAATTAAAAAGAAAACGAATAACTAAAGATTATCCCCCCCATTGCCCTTGCCCGGGGAAATTGCACAGAAATGTTCAGTCCCAGAAATTACTATGGCACCTATTTTTGTAAAATTTCTTTTTAAAAGGCCTGATTCCAGAAAAAAGTTTTCATAAACCCAAAAAGTTAGTAGGGAGAAGGCCATTCTCTTCTTTGGAAGGGGTTTCAGGTTGCAGCGAAACCACGAAAAAATCTCTCATTCTATAATCCTATTTGCAATGTTGGTGGTTGAAAAGGGGCCTCCTGTCAATCTCAGGGTTAGCGGTTCATAGAGAGAGAGGGGGGATTTTTAATGCTGGGGAGTTGTCAAAGGCTCTTAAGTTAAGAAGTACTTTGAATTGGGGAAAGCTGACTGTCTGTTGTTGTTTTTATGGTGGGAAGTTCTTTTTTGTAACCAGGTCCTGTTAGCAATCTGGCTGCTGCCAACCCGCTGGGGAAAAACCTCTTTTGACAGCCCCCTGTAGAATGCATTGCAGTAGTCTAAATGGGATGTAACCCAAGGGACCTTTTGGCCTTCCCGGTGTAGGGCCCCCGGGGGACCCCTGTGGATCCGAGCTCCCCTTCTAGGGCGTTTTTTAAATGTTGTTACTGATATTTTTAATGCCACTTTTCCCGGGCCCCAGGGTCCCGCGCTGAGTCTGGACTTGCATCTTCAGAGGGGGTGTAACCCCCCTCTAACATGGTTGTAGCCCTCCTGATCTGCCGACTGACCAGGGTAACTCTTTTGTCAGAACTCAATTTCAGTCCATCACAGGGGGACAGGAAGGGGACTTCCTTGACTTTTTAAAAGAAAGGACCACTGCCGAAAATTCAAGGGAGTTTCATCATTTAGATAAATAACCCCCCGGTCTGTAAAGGGATATTGGGGTTTTCCCCGTCCTTTTGGGTAGCTAAGCCTTGGGGTTGTTTTGGGTTCCCCGTCCTATTCTCTTGGTAAAAACGACATATTTCATAATATGCTGACCACATTCTTGCAAACCCAAAAACCATATCTCCTTTTTTGCTGTGAATATGTCCTTTTCAAGTGGAACATGTTCCAAAAATAAACATGCAGAAGGTTGGAAAGGCACATAACAGCATCAATGACACTAAAAATATGCCCCCCACCTCAATGGACTGCCCTTTTTTTAATTATTTAGGGGGAAAAGGGGGAAAAATTTCTCCCCCCAGATTCGAACTTTCCTTTCTTAGAGACTGGATCAAAATTTTACACATCTGTTTCGGTGCCATAACCAATTAAGAACATTGATTTCCGGATTTCCCCGGGGGATGGGTGTTCAGCTTGTTTTTAGTACATTTACCATTCATTAAACATGACTTTAAAATCCAGTAGTCTCATTCCCCAAGATATAATTTTTTTACAAAAAAACCCCGAAATGTAGTGAAAAGAAGTCTCTTCCCCACTTCCTCGGAAAGATTCTGGTCCACCCAAAAGGGGAAGGAGGGAAAAAAAGGTGAAAAAAAGGCCCCTGGGTATTTTTTGTGTGGTTTCACCCCCCCTGCTCTTTTCCACACATTTAAAAAAAACAGACCTGTGTTCCCAAAAAAAAAACCACTGCTCAGATAGAAATGCATTCAAATAAACCTGAAATTTCACACTGCAACCCCTTTTTGGTTTTGAAAAGTCAATCATGTTATATTTTGGGCAGTTACCACATGGGCGTTTCCCAGGGAAGGCCCAAAGAAGCAGATAAAGTCAATCAGTTTTAGAATTCCCCGATCGGAATATTGAAGCAGGAAATCTATGTGCCATAAAGAGCAGAAGTGGCCAACCAACCCTTTTTTGGAGGAGGTTGCCAAATTTCAAATTACTGAATAAGGTTTTGTAGTACCCATTGGGATCTCTTCCCGAAACAAATTGAAATGTTTTACTTTTTAATAAATGGGGAGCTGCATTTGTAAGCTGCAGAAAGCCCCTCATCATCATCATAATTTAAAAACCTTTTTTTTATACCCCCCCCACCTCCCCCAAAGGGGACTTGGGGGGTAAAATGAGGCCGCCCCCAAAAATTACAACCAGGTGAAAAAAAATAAAAAATAAAATTACATCAAATTTAAAAAAATAATAAAAAATTTTAAAAAAAGAAAATAATACAAGATAAAAAAAAGGGGTATAAAATAAAATAACAAAAATTGGGGCAGGGGGGCTGGGCTAATTGGGAAAAAATAAATTTTTAAAAAACCCCGGGGGGAGATGGATGGGGGGTTTTGTACCTGGGGAAAGTTTTAAAGGGAAAAAATGGGGTTTTAAATTTTACTAAAGGGGAGATAAAGTGCGGGGATTTTTTACTGAGGTTTGGGCAAAGGGATGGGGATTTTTTTCAGGTGGTGCAAAGGTCAAAAATGCTCCCGGCCCTTTAATGCCGGATATATTGTTTCAGGCATTTGGGAAACCGTTTCAATGCTTCACTTCCCCATTCCCAAGTGGCTTAGAAAAGGGAGAATGGGAAAGCCATCATATGAAAAATTTTGAATTTTTAGGTTTTAAAATCTTCCAGAAAAAAAAAAATTTTTTAAAAAAAAAGCCCTGGATGAGCCCAAAGGGGAAATTCCGTTTGAGGTGAAAAAACCCAAAAAGGTGTTTTTTGGAAAAAAGCTTTGGGGAAAAAATTGGGGCAAGAAGAAGAATGGCTATCTGGGTGTGCTTTTACTCTCAACAATATGGGCTTGTGTTTCATGATTTATTTTTTTTTATTATTTCAACTTGTATACCATCCTTCCCAAAAAAAGGCTCAGGGTTTGGGTTTACAACACAGTAAACATGATGTCCCCCAAAATTTTTGGGGGGCTAAAATTGGGGTTTGGGAATTTCTCCCGGGTTCCCCTTGACTCATTGGTGGCTTCCCCAAATCACCCAATAGGTTCCCTATCCCAAAAGTGATTTGATGTCTGTTTTCCCATTGTCCCGGTCCAAAATAAAAACCCCGGCACCATGCTGGCTCCCCAAAGTGTCTGGAAAAGTTTCAGATACTGCAACATTTTTTTCTGAAAAAAAGAAAATTAATGTGATTGCCCCAAAAAAAATTTGCATCCCTGATTTGGGCTTCCCCCTTTCAAAAAAGTACAGAATATTGTGCTCCTTTTTGGGAAAAAATTTATACTTTTTCCATTTTTTCCTAACTATTTTTTGCTAATTAAAATCACAACCCTGGTTTTTACAATATGTAACCCCTAATTAGCAGGATTACAGGACTCTGTCCAAAGAGATTCCATATTGCTCGTAATCCTATTAACATTCTGTCAACATAAGTTAAATGGCCTCTATTTACTAATGTTTACCTAAAGAAAGATTGTAGACGTATGGGGTCCCCCCATTTTTGAGAAAGAAGGGCAACCATGAAAAAATAAAGGGAGAATTTATTTTCTTGACTTTTTTGCACTTTCCATTAATAGAACGAAAGTGCTTTTTTATAAAAAAAGATGGGAAAAAAACAAGTGGCTCAAAAAAGAAAAGCAATACAGCGAAATCCCCTCACATAATAAAAAAGCCCATTCAAAGGCTTAATTAAATCCCAGGAGTCACAAACAACATTAAAGATCACAAAACTATTGGAAATGTAAAAAAAATATTGTTAATTGATTGAGGGAAAACACAGTATCTCACTTACAACCCAACAAAGTGGTGGTATGATCTGAACCCGTAGATATATCCCCAAGCCCCCACTACTTCCCTTTCGACAAGTTTGTAAACTTATTGCAGTTTATATGAAATCATGTCATATTAACACAGATAATGTAAGTTCCTGACTTCAAGAGGTTTAAGGATGATTATATCGGGGTCAACCCCACTGTCTAATACTGTTTATGTGACATGTGACCATGGTTCCCCATAACTGCTTATTGTGTATTTCTAATCCCCCAAATTATACCCTATTGTTACGAATTTTGGAATTCCCCTTTGGGGGCAGGGAGAACCCCCTAAAAAATGATTTCAAAAATCTTGAATTTTTTAAAAAAATAAAACCCCTTTCCCAAATGATTCCCCAAAAGAAGCCCAAAAAAAGACGCCACTGGGGTTTTTTATTTTTGTCAGCTGAAAAGGGGTGCCCCTGGTTTCCTTGTTAAAGATCAAAAGTTACATTCAAACATATGCCATTTTCACTTTACAGAACTTCGAAAAAAACTTTCCCCTTCAGCTGGGGTTCATGATGATTGGTTAACCTTGAAGCCAGCTGAGGTGGGAGCCAATGCGAAACCCGTGTCGCATCCCCCTTTGGCGAATGGGAAGTAGGGGCAGGAATGTTTTAAAAACATGCAGGGAGTTTTTGATTAAATTATGTCCATATTTTAAAGGCCCAAGGTTTGCCCTTTTTCCAAAAGCAAGTCCTTTGTTCTTTAGAAACGGGGTTTGACTCACCCTTCCTTTTGTTGACAAAGGGCCATATGGGACCCAAGAGTTTTTAGCCGGGATGATAAATAAATGAAAAATAAAAAATTAAAGGGGTTTCCCAAGCCAGTAGTAAACCCCGGGGGGAAAAAAATTATAGTTATGCCATGGTCGGGGTGCCATTATGGTGATGGGGAGCCCCAATTTTCGCCCCTTCCAGGTGATCTTTGGGCCCCCAAACCCCGGATGGGCGCTCCGCCCTGTGCACGCACCCGCCTCCCGCCGCCGGGGCTTTTTGCCAAAAATGAGGCTTAGTGGTGGGCCCTGGTGCTCGTTTCCCGCCAAGGTGACATGACCGCCCATTGGTTTGCTGGGGGGCGGGGGCAAAGGGGGGGACGCAGGGAAGGATGGGAGGCTGTGGGAGGGATGGAGGAAAATGTGTGTGTGTGGGAAGAGAGAAAAAAAAGAAGAAAAACCGGGGGAAAATTTTTGGATCCTTTTGTAGGAGGCAGGCCGCTGGGAAGGGAGAGAGAGAGAGAGAGAAAGAGGTGAAGAGGCCGGGCAAAAAGGGGTAAACAAGCCCCCCGAAACCCTGCTGCCTCGGGGCTCCCATTCAACCAGACCTGAAAAGGAAAATTTTGGGGCGTTTCCTTTGGGGGGAGGGGGGGGGCCCACCGTGTTTCCGGGGGTGAACCCGAGGGGGAGGGGGGTGGGGGGGGAGACTCACTTTTGCTGCTGCTTGTCCCCCCGCCTTTCTCTGCTCGAATCCCCTTCAAATGGTGGGGCCCCGTGATACAGAATGCTGACTAGGGGTGGGGTCTGATTCAGCATGGTTTTTCTTTTTTCTTTTTGTTCTTATGTTTGCCCCCTCCCCCGCCCCTCAAGGGGAAAGGCGGGACCCCGGGGGGGGGGGGGGGGGTGGTTTGGCCGTGGAAAGCCCCCCCCTCCTCCCCCCATGGGCTGCCACCCGTCCTTCCTGCCAGCCATCCCCTTTCCCCCTTTTGTGACACCCCCAAAGGCAGGGGGCCCCTCCTTCCGTGGGGGCAGCTGTGGGCAGGAAAAAAGAAGCCCCCGGGGCAGAAAGCTGAGGGGCCCGTGCCCCGCTCACATGCCAACAGGGGGATCTTTTCCTTATTGTTCAAAAGAGCTCCAATAAAGTGGGCCCCCTTCCCGGGTTCTATAAAGGAAGCTAATCAGAGGGTCCATATAAAAAAAAAGGAGTTTTTTCAAAGGGGAGAGAGAGAACCTTCTCCAAAACCAAAAAGAGTCCTCTGTCATGCAAATTTGTTAAATGAGGGGAAAAGGGCAGCCAGGAATGGGTTCCCCCTGATTTGAAAACAACAGCTGAGTCACGTAGCCTTCCTCTTTTTTTTTACACATGGGGGGGGGGGAAAACATGCAGGAAAATTACATGGGGGAGTTCAGGAATATCCCCATTCTCATAATTTTTTTTCATATGGGAGTAGAAAAAAAGTCCATATGATCTTGAAAAACATCAAATCCATATCTTTTTGGGGAAAGTCCATCTGTGTCCGGGAAAAAATATAAGAAAAATCCTTTTTCTAATAGCCAGAGGAGGTCCAAAAACCGAAATTTGAAAACTATTCCAAACCCTTTAGGGCTTGCCCGTTGGCCTGTCTGCATGCAACTCCGTGCACAAAAATAATGGCTTCAGGTTTGGAGGGAAAAAACAGAGAGGGAAATGGCTGGAGGCTTTTTATGCCCAAAACCCCGCCTTTTGGGGCTAAAAAATGCCAGACCCATTGCAGGAACTTGAAAAACCCCCGCGCAGATCAAAAATTAGGGTGCAGATGGGCCCGGGCTGCCCACTATCATTACAATACCAAAATTTAACTATGCATCAATTTGTTGAATTAAAGTTAATTGCCATGGTTCAATGTTACAGAATTAGAAAGCTGGAGTTCTCGGGCTTTTTGGCCCTGCCCAGCCATTGTCCCAAAATTTTCTTCCCCTTTTATCCAACTCGGGGCCCTCTCGGTTACCCCCCCCTAAGCGTGACAGGTGGGGGGAGACAGGGCATTCTCAGTGGTGACCCTGCTGTGGAACCCCCCCCGTGAAATTAGATGGACCCCTTCCCTTGACCCGGGGAAGAAACTAAAACATGGCTTTTAACCAAACCTTTGGGCATAAATTGAGCAGTGCAGTAAAGATTAAGAAATAAATAACAACTTGGGTGCCCCGGTAGATTTTGGGTTGTGGATTTAATTGAAGTTTTGATGTTGATGTTTTAATTGTTTTGGATTTTAATCCCTTTTATTTATTGTTTGTATATGTACAGTGTTCCTCACTTATTGCTGGGTTAAGTTCCAGGACCTCCTGCCATAAGTGAAAACCCGCATGTAGGGATGCTCTATTAATGTTAATATTTATACATTATTTTAGTAGTTATACACTATTTTAAGTCTTTATAAACTTAAAGTGAAGGAAAGGAAGGAAAGGCCTTCAAGGTTGAGGGAGACTGAGGAGGGAAAGCATTTGGAGAGCGGTGGTGGAAACCCACAAAACAGAAAAAATGCCATGATCTATATTTTAAATTAATTTTTTTTAAAACTGCAAATAGCGAGTCCGCAATATGCAAACTCGAAGAGAAAGGGGAACACTGTATACGTGGCATCAAATTGTTGCCTTTGTAAAGCCCCCCAAAAAAGAATGTATCTGAATTATATATCTGAAGTGTTCCTGAAAGCAGATGCTTATGTTTGGCTTCCACCTTTTGGGAAGGAACCATTAAGTAATAGAATATTTTTTAAAAAATTTTGGGACCGGGTTGTGGCACAGTTGGCTGGGGAGTCAGCTGCATTAAAATCACTATTGACCTAACAGTCATGAGTTCGCCAGCCCGGGTCGGAGTAAGCTCCCACCATTTGTTCTAGCTTGCTGTCAACCTTGCAGCCCAAAGACAGTTGCATCTATCAATTAGGAAATTTAGGTACCACTTATGGGGGGCAATGTAACTAATTTACAATGCCATAAAAATCTCCAGCAGCGGTAAAAGAAAGAAGTACTCATCATGGACTCGGTGCCAAAATGGACCATGAAGCAACAGCTCCCGGGGGGCCGGAATACAAACATAGCCTCATGAAGCTTAAAATGCCTCTGTGTTTGTCTATATATGTTGTGTGTCTATGGCACTGAATGTTTGCCATATATATGTGCACTGTAATCTGCTCCCGAGTTCTCAAGGTGAGAAGGGCGAATACAAATACTATAAATAATCAATAAATAAATATGAGACTTAAAATGTATACATTGAGTAAATGAAGACATTAGAACAGTGGGGTACTAAAAAATGCACAAATTTCCGTGGAAAGAAAAGAAAATGATGCAACCCAGATATGGAACTCGGATGGGGCAGGAGGGTCTGGGATCCTGAAAATTGGAAGAAACATTAAACTGACAGATGCCCCACTTCATTGCAGGCGGGAAGATGGAGGCGGTAATCAGGCTCTATATCTCAGCATTTGGGGATAATTTGTAATTTTCAGATGGTAGAAGAATGGATTGCATGAAGTTATCATGAAAGCCTCCCGGGGATTTTGCGAGAAGCCTGGCAAGAGCACAGCAACCGACACAGTCATGAAACACATGTCATTACATAGACAACTACAGCTTGCCCGGGTCTGTGCATCCGGGAGCACAATTTCCTTTTAACTGAACTTAATTCAATTTCTTATGACTTTTTTGGGGCACTTTTAAGATAACTACAATTTCCTGTGATACACTGAGTTTTAAATTACTGTTGTGACCTCTCACCCCAGCGTAATCTCAACATAGCTTTTTTCTTTGGGTAAATAGAAAGTTCTGTTAATTTTTTATTAGATATACTTACTTTGAATTATAATTGGGTGACCTCTGAAGATAATCATCAATGTTTGATCAGGGCTCAGATGAAAATGGAAGAATGTGAATCATTAATTATGCATCCTTTGAAGACATGGTTGGCGAGGGGGAAATATATCACATTCCTTGTGTCAGAAGATATTTAAAAACCCCAAAAAAACAAAAATACATTGCAGCACATTTGCAATACCACATATATACAAAAACACACATATATACACATATACACAAATATATACACCCCACATATACACATATATACACACAAAAATACATATAAACAGACTGGGCCACAAAACATGTTAGCAGTGGGTGGCTAATAATAATAATAATAATAATAAAAACCCTTTTTTTGGCCCCCACCTCCATCCCCCCAAGGGAGTTTTGGGGGTGACTAACAGGGGGGGCCCCCCAAACACTTACAATAAAACAAAATAAAATACATACAAGACACATGACAACATCAAGAAAAAATGCTTATACAATCTATATAAATAAAAATGTAATGTTAGTTTGGGGATTAACGTAAATAAAAAATCACTGGGTGAATTGACATGAAATTTGGACACAACATACCTTGGGCCAACAAGTGACCATCACTCAAAAAAACACTAAAAAGCACAATAGAAGGGATTTAAAAAACCCAAAAAAAACAAAGACACTACAGTGCATGCACAAAATGATTTCCCCCTGGCAAAAAAAACACACAATAGCATATCCACACACTTTCAGACTACAGCTCCCGGGGCGGTTTTCCCTTCTCTGGGGGTAAACCTTATTTTCCCCCGGGTGGCTCCTGGACCCTCACGCGGGGGATGCCCCGCGCGCCCCAGAAAGCCGATGCGGGTGTTTCCAAAAGGCCGGCGATGCGCGGACTTTTCCCGGCGATCGGGGGGCCCCCCGGGGAGGGGTGCGCCCGCCGGGGGCCAGAGGCGGGGCAGGGCAGCACTACCCCCGAGCACCCCTCCCCCCAGCGGCGCGGCTGGCTGGGGGGAGCGGCGGGGGGGGGCGGCCAGCGGGCCCCCCTCCCAGGTGGGGGCCCCCCTCCTGGGTTCCGTCCCCTGGGCCGGCGGGGGCGGTGGAATGGGGGGGGCCCGGACCTCCCCCAGCATCACCTAAACCGGGCCATGTAGAAAGAGGGGGGATGTAAAATGCACTGTTTCCAAGCTGCAACTTGTTTCCTTGGATTTCTTTAAAGACATCCCAATCCCTGCATATTTCCCAATTTTTTATTCTGGGCTGCAGCTCCCAGCAATCCTCCAGATAGATAAGATAGATAGATTAGATATAGGTAGGTGGTAGATAGATTGATCAGGAGGACTGCTGGGAGGGTTTCAGGGCCCAAAAATGGTAGAAAAAGGAAAAAACGGGGGAAAGAGGAAGAGAAAGAAAAAAGGGAAAAGGGAAAAGGGGGGGAAAAGGGAAAAGAAGGGGAAAGGGAAAGGGGAGAATGAAAAAAAAAGGAAGGAAGGAAAAAAGAAAGGAAGGGAAGAAAGAAAG
>JARBWK010003701.1:0-11829 GCA_030556195.1 Anolis apletophallus | reverse complement strand
ACTGACTCAATCGTCCAGCATTCTGAACCCACAAAACTACGCTTTCATTTAACCTTAATGGTTTCCGTGACGGGATGCATCTGAGTTTAAAATTTCTACAATTCACCACAACTGATAAAATATCACAACTTTGTGCTTGCATTTCTGACATCTCAGAGTTGCTTCTGTACGTGTTGCAAAGACTTTCTGGTGTCAATTACCGCCATTCCTCCAGTGTGCATTCTGTGATGCCTACGAGATATGAACTCTGTGAGAAGCCCTGTCTCGCCGAGACCAGAGGTTCTCCACCTGAGGGTCCCCAGGTGTCTCGGCCTACCACTCCCAGGAATCCCGGCCAGTTTACCAGCTGTAAGGGCTTCTGGGAGTTTTATTTATTATTATTCAGATTTACTGTATATACCGCTCCATTCCCTTAGGCTCGGGGCGGTTTACATTGATAAAAACATAACAATTTCCATAAAACTATTAACACTATATAGTTAAGACACTGTAAAACTACTGGACATCTGCCTAGATTGTCACAATACCGGAACACTAAACTATGGGACAGTCACGTGGGATCATTGACCATGTATGGCCTTAAAGGTTAGTACCAACCCTTTGAACACGATCCGGTACTCCACTGGGAGCCAGTGCAGCTGTTGCAGGATGGGTGTCATGTGGCATCTCGCTGGAGCCCCGGCCAGTAGCCCTGCAGCAGCATTCTGGACAAGCTTGAGTTTCCGGATCATGGACAGAGGAAGGCCAATGTAGAGGGCGTTACAGTAGTCTAGTCTCGAGATGACCGTCGCCTGGATCACCGTGGCAAGGTCGCCATTAGACAGGTAAGGTGCCAGTCGTCTAGCCTGCTGCAGATGGAAAAATGCGGATCTGTTGACCACGGTGACCTGGGCCGTGGTCAACTGGACCCCAAGACTCTTTACCAAGGGTGACGGGCAAAGTGCTACGCCGTCCAGGGTAGGCAGCCGGCACCCCCCTCCCATAGGGCAGCCCAGCCAGAGGATCTCTGTCTTCAATGGGTTCACCTTCAACCGGCTAGCTCACAGCCATCCAGTCACGGCCTTTAGGCACTGATGGAAATAATCGGGTATGGAGTCCGGTCTGCCCATCCTCAGCACGAGCTGGGTGTCATCCGCGTACCAGTCAGGCCAGTGGTCGCATATAGATATTAAATAATAGAGGGGACAGAATGGCCCCCTGAGGCACCCCACAGTCAAGGAGGAGGCCCTCAGAGACCACCCCTCACCACTCGTCCCCGCTCGTGGAGAAATGAGGCCACCCATTTAAGGGCAGTCTCCCTCACTCCAGTCTTGGCTAAGTGATGGATTAATAGTACGTGGTCTACTGTATCAAAGGCTGCCGTGAGGTCCAATAACACGAGCAGCACAGAGCCACCTTGGTCCAACTGGCAGCACAGCTGGTCTTTGATGGAGAGCGTGTGAAAACAAAGAGCAGGCTATATCAATACAATGTATCAACAGGCACAAACAGGCACAAACACGATCAGAACTGTATCAAAATCAATAGCCATCTATAATAAAGCATATATACATGTACCATAGGGATGACGCGTACAGGATAAATATTCCTAAGAACCTAAGTGTACATAGGGACATACGTTGGAGCAATGAAGGGTCCGCAATGCGAAAGTCCGTATAGTCACCAAAGTCCCAATAAATGGTGGAGGAGTCCGTAAATTATGTCCATAATAGCAAGGTACAAGTCCGTAGGTTCTAATGAAGTCACACCCAAATGGTAAATAAATTTGTAAATCCAAGATAGGGATAAGGTACAGTTCAAGAGGATCGGGGAAAGTGGGTCCTTCAATGGGAAAGATTCCAGGACGCGGAGAATGCAAGTCGGCGTCTCCTAAAGCGGGATAAGGTTGCACGTAACCCCAACGGGGAGTATTCGCTTGGATTTCAGCCACACAAACCATTTCATCATGTGGCTTTTTCAAGGCGTATTTGATAAGGAATATCAGCGTCCCATATTTACTATAAAACAATATTAGATATAAATACATTAGCAAAATGGCAAACATAGCCCAAAGCAGATTCAATCCCTATATATATATATATATATATATATATGTATATACTGTATATATATATACACACACACATACATACCAAATGTAGTTCTCAACCGATCGTAACCCTGCTTCCATCGAAGTAGGGTGACCCGTAGGTAAGTATTAACAGAATTGACTTAATATTTATAGTACCTATAATAAGGAATTTATGTTGATAGGGTCGTTTAACCCACGTGGCCATTCACAGTCCAAAAGGATTATCCATTTATTTTCGGCTCTCGTTAAGAGTACTTACATCTGCATGAGGATTCGGGAGTATTCTTTCTAAGACTCTGACTCTTAAAGAGTCTGCGGTGTGTTTTCTTGTCAAACAATGGGAATAAAAGGCCGAATCGGTGGATCCTCTATTAATTTTTGAACGATGTTCAATAAATCTTAGTTTTAATTCCCTTTTCGTTTGGCCAATGTAAATCATAGAACAATCGCAAGAAATTCCATAAATTAATAACTTCGAGGAGCACATACCAAAGCACCGTATTTGGAAGCATTTGTCTCTGGATAAACTATATATTTGTTTCTCTTGTGCGATGTTTTTACATATAGAGAAATGTAAACAAAGTTTAGATCCAGGAGTTAAGGTGCTACTAAGTGGTCTGGGGTTGATATTACTATATACCAGATAGTTCTTCAAATTATTGGTGCGTTTGTAGGCAATCATAGGTCTCTCCTCTAAGCCCTTAATATTGGAAAATAAGGGCAATATTTATTAATTATGGTAGTGATGTTTTTAGAGTGGGGTGTAAGGGTTAGGGGCCATACAATTCTAGTGGACTATTTCTTACTTTTAGGTTGGAGAAGTGAGTTTCTATTGGTGTTATCTGCTCTTTTCCTTGCTGATTCAATAACATGTTCAGGATATTCTCTAGCTAGAAAGTCTTGCGACATCTTGCAGGCATCCCGATTGTAATCTTGTTGGGTGGAGGAATTTCTTTTAATTCTGAGAAATTGCGAATAGGGTAAATTGTATTTCAGTGAAAATGTATGAAAACTGTTAAAGTGAAGATATGTATTTTTATTGACCGATTTATGGTAGTTTTTAACTTTCAAACGGTCATTCTCAATATATACTGTTATATCCAGAAAATCCACTGAAGTATTGCTATATTATGATGTAAACTTTATAGTGGGATGTCAGCTATTTAACCAGCTCGTGAAGTCATCCATATTTGTGTTATTAATTATTAGAAAGACGTCATCACTATACCTGGTGTACAGTTTTATTAATTTGGAATATTGATTTGGGATGGCTGGAAAAATATATTTCTGTTCTAGGTAGTCCATAAACATGTTTGCAAGGGAGGGGGCGGAGGCACTCCCCATTGAAATACCGTGAATTTGCAGGTAGAAATTATCTAAAAATGAAAAGTAATTATATCCTAAGATGAAGCCCAGGAGACTCAAAAGAAACCGTGTCGGAGGTTGTAAATCAGTCCTCGCATTCAATGTGGTCTCCACTACATCCCTGAGTTCAGGGAGAGGGATAGGAGTATAAAGAGCTGATACGTCAGCAGTGAACAATAAGTCATTAGAGGTCACAGGGAAATTTCAATTTTATTAATAAAATGGGTGGCATCTTTTATAAAGGCTTGGGTCCCTTGTACCGCTGGTTGAAGAAAGGCATCAATACATTGGGGAAGGGATTGGAGGATTCTGTCAGATTTAGCATGAGTAGCCTATAGAGAAAACTCTAGCCCCTATGACTCCCAAGTGTGACTGCATAGCTCATAAAGAAAAACACATGAGACTATAGCTTTAAGTAGAAGAACTTGAAAACTGTATTACAGCATACAGCACAAGAAAAAATGAAAACACAACAACAACATAGTTTCTTCAGAGAAATGTTTCTCCACTCCAAGATAAGAAGGCAAAAACAAAATTCAGTCTCTCTTACATAGTCCAGAGTGGCCTTGTTCCTTCTTCCGTAATCTTTCTCTTCTTCTCCGGCAACAAACTGAAAGCAAACTTCGACTCAGAACGAGCCACACATGGAGCACAGAACACAATCTCCAGTGTTCTATCACGCTCAAGAGTGCAAGCACACAGCAACTTACTTTATACACAAACACTCAATTATCTCATTAATTAACAGTCAGCTGCAAGAGAAACAGCCCTAATCCTTATCAAAACTTAGGAAAAAAGTATAACATAAACTCATAGTAGCAACATGCCCCTTCACTTTTTTAGTGAATCTATTTTAACTCTACTAAACCCAATTTTCGTATTACTTCACAATGTTTTGCTGCTATTAATGGCTTTGTAAAGATATCTGCCAAATTCTCTTCAGACTTACAATAAACAATTTTAATAAATCCTTCCTGAATCAACCGTTTTACATTTTGATATTTCACTGCTATGTATTTCGTTTTATTCTTCAAACTTTCACTTTCGGCCATAGCTATACAAGTTTGTGAATCATCATACACAGTAATAGGCAGTTTACATTCGAAGCTTAAATCATGTAATAATTGTTTAATCCAAACTAACTCATTTGCGGCTTCAGACAATGCAGCCTATTCGGCCTCAGCAGTAGAAACTGCAAGCGTAGTTTGTTTCATTGATCTCCAACAGATTGGAGCCTTCCCGTACTGCATTATGTATCCGCTTACAGACTTTCTGTCTTTTTCTTCAGCGAATGAACTGTCTGCATACATTATCAGTTCTTTATCAGCTTCTTTTGGGAAACATAAACAATAATTAATAGTACCCTTTAAATATCTGATTAACCTTTTCAGTGCTAGCCAGTCACTCACTGTTGGTTTGATACCTTTCTGCTAAGCAAACCTACTGCATATGCAATATCTGGTTGTGTCCACTTTGCAATATGTAAAAGACTGCCAACAAAAGAATGATATAACTTAACATCTTTCAATTCTTTCGTGTCTTCCAATCTTTAAAAAAATCTCCTGTTAAAGGAGTTTGAA
The DNA here is from genome assembly GCA_030556195.1 of Anolis apletophallus. Lineage (NCBI taxonomy): Eukaryota > Metazoa > Chordata > Lepidosauria > Squamata > Anolidae > Anolis > Anolis apletophallus. Next base: position 6,813 of record JARBWK010003701.1, on the reverse strand, counting down.
CAGCATTGGCATTTTGCAAACCTGCTTTAGCAATAAGATCTGAAGTCTTCCTTGTTTGATTTAGGAACACTTCTTCCCCTTCATGGCTGACTACTTCGATGCCTAAATAATGTTTTAAACATCCCAGATCTTTTAATCTAAAATGCTTTGCCAAATACGTATAAACAGTTTGTATTTTCGAATCAGTCTGAGCGGCGATACAAAGATCATCAACATAAATCACAAACCTATCAGGAGGTATACCTTTGGTTGTTCTTTGTGACCTTCTGGGAATTACAACCTGCTCTTCAGCATCAGTTTCCTGTAAATCTAACTCAGGTTCCTCTTTTACTACACCTCCATCTTGTACCTCAATGCGATTGCCAGGCTCAGATTTTACATCTACCTCTGTTGGTGCATGTTCCTTTAAATGAAAAAAAACACTTCACTATTCTGATGAATATGTTCCCAGCCTGCATTCTTTTCAAAGTTTGCACTCCTTGAAATGACTATTTTACTGTTGTCCTTAATAAAATGATACCCCTGGGTATCTTCCTGATGTCCAAGAAAACGTAGTCTCTGCCATTTTTTCTGACCTTTCGTCCTGGTTTGTCTAGGTATCAACACATTCACATAACTGCCAAATATTCTAAGGTGTTTTAGAACTGGACTTTCCTTATGCAACAAATAATATGGTGCATTATTGACACATGAACTCCAACTCCTATTCAAAATATATGTAGCTGTTGAGATTGCTTCTGCCCAATACCTATTAAACATTTTTGCATCTTCTAACATGCAGCCCTTCATAGTTTTCAAAACGCCTATCTTTCTTTCTGCCACACCATTTTCAGCAGGTGAATATGGGTTTGTTTTCTGATGTCTAATTACTTTTATTTTTAACTAGTCTTGAAACTGTGTCCCCATAAACTCACCACCACGATCAGTCCTTAAACATGATATTTTGAAAGGAAACCTTCTCTCAATCATAGCTACCCATTCTTTGAATTTACTGAAAGCCTGAAATTTTGATTTCAAAATGATACAATAAGTAAACCGTGAAAAATCATCCACTAACACAAATATGAATCTTGCATTTCCAAATGAAACAGGAAATGGCCCTGCTAAATCAGCATGTATTAATTCAAAAGGTCTAGTGGTTGTGTTTAAAATTTTCTTAGTCATTGGATGTGCCTTCAGTTTAGCTTTAGAACACACAGCACAATCCAAATATTTTGATACCTTTCTTTCAATTATCTCATTAATTAACGAAGTCAGCTGGAAGAGAAACAGCCCTAATCCTATCAAAACTTAGAAAAAAGTATAACATAAACTCATAGTAGCAACAGATTCCTCCACAGCGAGCGACTATGGGTCTGCCTGGGGGTGGAAATTTGTTTTTATGCAATTTGGGGAGGCAATAAAATTTAGGAAGCGATCTAAAATTCGGCCCAGTGTGAGTCCTTTGATGTGTTTGTAGACCTGAACTCTGAGTGAAGCTTTTTCCACACTCCAGACACTTGTAGGGTTTCTCCCCAGTGTGAGTCCTTTGATGGTAACTTAGACTTCCACTCTGAATGAAGCTCTTTCCACACTCCAGGCAGTTATAGGGTTTCTCCCCAGTGTGAGTCCTTTGATGTGAACGTAGATTTCCACTCTCATTGAAGCTCCGTCCACACTCCAGGCATTTATAGGGTTTCTCCCCAGTGTGAGTCCTTTGATGTCCTTTTAGACCTGAATTGCGACTGAAGCTCTGTCCACACTCCCAGCATTTATAGGGTTTATCCCCAGTGTGGGTCCCTTGATGTGAACGTAGACCTGAACTACGAGTGAAGCTCATTCCACACTCCAGGCATTTATACTGTTTCTCCCCACTGTGAGTCATTTGATGGTTACGTAGAGTTCCACTCTGATTGAAGCTCTGTCCACACTCCAGGCATGTATAGGGTTTCTCCCCAGTGTGAATTCTTTGATGTACTCGTAGGTTTGTACTCCGAGCGAAACTCTTTCCACACTCCAGGCATGTACAGGGTTTCTCCCAGTGTGAGTCCTCTGATGTTTACGTAGAGTTCCACTCCGAGCGAAACTCTTTCCACACTCCAGGCATGAATACGGTTTCTCCCCAGTGTGAGTCCTTTGATGTCTTTTTAGAGCTGAACTACGAGCGAAGCTCTGTCCACACTCCAGGCATGTATAGGGTTTCTCTCCAGTGTGAGTCCTTTGATGTCTACGTAGCTTTGAACTTTGAGTGAAGCTCTGTCCACACTCCAGGCATTGATAGGGTTTCTCCCCAGTGTGAGTCCTTTGATGTAAACGTAGATTTTCTTTCCGGAAAAAGCCCTTTCCACACTCTTGACATTTATAGGGGTTTTCCTCAGTGTGAGTCCTTTGATGTGATCGTAGATCTGAAATCTGTATGAAGCTCTGTCCACATTCAAGGCATTTATAGGGTTTCTCCCCCGTGTGGGTCCTTTGATGTGTTGCTAAAACTGTGCTACGATTGAAGCTCTGTCCACACTCCCGGCAGTTATAGGGTTTCTCCCCAGTGTGAGTCCTTTGGTGTGAACGTAGGCTTCCACTATCAGTGAAGCTCTGTCCACATTCCTGGCATTTATAGGGTTTCTCCCCAGTGTGAGTCCTGTGATGTCTTTTTAGATGTGAACTCTGAGTGAAGTTCTTTCCACACTCCAGGCAAGTGTACGGTTTCTCCCCTGTGTGAGTCCTTTGATGTGAATGTAGACTTCCACTAGCAGTGAAGCTCTGTCCACACTCCAGGCAGTTATAGGGTTTCTCCCCAGTGTGAGTCCTTTGATGTGAACGTAGACTTCCACTATCAGTGAAGCACTGTCCACACTCCCGGCATTTATAGGGTTTCTCCCCAGTGTGAGTCCTTTGATGTCTTTTTAGATGTGAATTCTGAGTGAAGCTCTTTCCACAGTCAAGGCAAGTGTACGGTTTCTCCCCAGTGTGAGTCCTTTCATGTGAATGTAGAGCTGAACTCTGAGCGAAGCTCTGTCCACACTCCAGGCATGTATAGGGTTTCTCCCCAGTGTGAGTCCTTTGATGTAAATTTAGATGTCCCCTCTGAGCAAAGCTCTTTCCACACTCCAGGCATTTATAGGGGTTTTCCTCAGTGTGAGTCCTTTGATGTATCTTCAGCTTTCCATGCTGACTAAAGCACTTTCCACATTTGATACATGTGTATGCATTCTCCTCCATGTTGACAGTGTGATGCACATTTAATTGTAATATGGACCCTTAAAACTTGTTTCCCTCTTTCCGATTACTCGCAGCAATGGGTTCAAATTACAGGAAAGGAGATTCCATCTCAGCATTAGGAAGAACTTCCTGTCTGTAAGAGCTGTTCAGCACTGGAACTCTCTGCCTCAAAGTGTAGCGGAGGCTCCTTTGGAGGCTTTCAAACAGAGGCTGGGTGGGGCCCTGCTCAAGAAAAGAGAAGCAAAAGGTTAAACATGAAGCCCCAAACCCTAACGCCCAAACCCCTCTTTTGCCGCCATGGATCACGTTGAAAATGGAAATCCCATGCTTTGAGAAACATGACAGAGGCTTGTTCAGGGTCTCAAACACAAGGACATGCGGGAGAAACCAGCCAAAGCGGTCACAGATTCAGACAAACAAAGCAATGGATTCACATGCTTTGAAACAAACATAAGAAACAACAGAGACAAAAGCTTGCAAAGTTGCTGGCTTCAAAGGTGATTCAACAAACACAAGCTGAACCCTCTCCAGAAGGAAGGAAGGAAGAAAAGGAAGGAAGGAAGGGAGGAGAGGGAGGGAGGAATGAAAGGAGGGAGGAATGGGGAGGAAGGGAAACACAGATGGGTGGAAGTAAGGTATATAGGAAAGAGAGATGAAAGGAAGGAATAAAAGAATGACAAAAGGGTGGATAGAAGGAAAAGAGGAGTGAGGGAACAAAGACATAAAAGGACAGGAGAAAGGAATAAAAGAAGGAAGGAAAGAAAGAAGGGTCACTCTGAATTCATTGGGTCAATCCCAAATGTAGTTATAGGAGCAGAAGAGAGGCAAGGGTTCGTTCTAGGTCATGTGCTTCAGTGAGTAATCCTCATTCCATTACGACTTAGGTCAAGGGTCACCTCCCTGCACAAACCAACCAAGGCGGTCACAGAGTCATCAACAAGAACAAACTGGGCGGCCACTGACCTTGAACGAAAAATTGTTATGTCCATGCCCCCTCCATCTTTAAACATCTGAAACAAGTGAGTTTCCACGGCCAGAGGGTCGCAAGAAAACGGAAACAGGAAACAAGAAGCAAGAAAAAGCTGGATCATAGAAAAAGGAAGTGAGAAGAGAGACAAAAGAGAGCAAACCATAGAGACAATTGCTAGACAACACGGAAATAAAATAAGAAAAAAGTCAATAAATCATAAAATTCTGGCCAAAGAACAAAGCAGAAGAGCAACTAAATTAAATATTCATTAAAGGGTATCAGAAAAAGGCGATGGCGGGGTGGCGGATGGCACGATTAGGGGACGGAGAACAGCAGGGATTAGTGGCGACGAGATCGACGGGGCGGCGAGCAGCGTAGACGACGACGGGGACGAAAACAGCAGGGTGACAAGCAGCGTAGACAAAGAAAAGACGACGAAAGAAAAGAGAACGGCGGGGAGGCAATCAGTGGAGACAGCGAGAGCCAAGAACGGTGGGAAGGAGAACAGATGAAACAATGACGGAGACGAGAGCATCAACCACTAAATGAAATGTCCATTAAAGGGTATCAGAAAAAGGCGATTGCGGGGTGGCGGACAGCGCGATTAGGGGACGGAGAACACAGCAGGGTGACAAGCAGCGTAGCGTGAATCACTATACGTTGTTTCAGTGACCGGAAACTTCGTATGGTTCAAAATGCAGCTGCCAGGCTCCTTCCAGGAACCCCTGTGGGGTGTCATATCACACCTATCCCGTGTCAGCTGCATTGGTTACCCATCCAATTCCCGATCTCCTACAACAGGGGTGCTCAGAATGGTGATCGGGATCACCAGGGTGATCTTTGGGCCTCATCCTGGTGATCTTCAGGCCCCTGACCAGGTTTTTTGCTGTTGGTCCTCTTCACGCGCCGCCTCCACGCTGCAAAGAAGTCCTCTGTCGTTGCTCCTCCCTGCTCGCACGCCGCCTCCAAAAGCTCCAGAGTCCAAGAGGCAGAATGGGCCCCCTCTTTTGGATTCCTCCTCTTCCCTCCGTCCTTCTCCAGCCACTCAGAGTCGTAGGAGACCAAATGGGGTGGGCCTGGATGACGATGTATGCATTGGCCCAGCGTGCATGCGCAGAAGCGCCCATTCTGCCTCTCTCGACTTCTCTTGAGCTCTTGGGCGGCACGCATGCTAGCGGTGTGGAAATAGAGCAACGACGGAGGAGGAGGAGAAGGATGCTTTGGGGTCATTTCACCGCATCTCAAAGGTCGGTCTTTTTACTTTGGGGTGGGTGCTTGATTGTTCTGTGGCATGTCTCTTTGTTTATTTTTAATGTTTAAAATAGCCTTTTTAGCTCCAAAGCCTCTCTGCTTGCTTTGTTCCTTGAGAAATATATGCTGGGGAATATGGAAATGTGGGAGAAATGGGGTGGTTGGATGTACTTTTTCATGCCCCTTTGTTTACCTTGCTGAGTATTAAATGGCCTTGCAATTCAAAAGCCCCTCTTCATACTTCCTGGCTGATAATATGTGTGGTAATATGGCAGTGTGGGAGAATTGGGGTGGTTGGATGTATTTTTGCATGTCCCTTTGTTTACCTTGCTGAGTATTAAATGGCCTTGCAGTTCAAAAGCCTCTCTTCTTACTTCCTGGCTGATAATATGTGTGGTAATATGGCAGTGTGGGAGAAATGGGGTGGTTGGATGTATTTTTATGCCCTGTTTTATATTGTTGTTATTAAATTGAAATGTTGATGTTTTATTACTTCATTTTATGTAAACTGCCCCGAGCCAGCTGGAAGGAGCGGTACATAAAAATGAATAATAAATATAAATAAATAAATAAGAAAATAGTTATACGTTTTACGTTTCTGGGCAGGTGATCTTTGGGACTTGGTTTTTTAATCAGTAGCTCCCATGCTGAAAAAGTGTGAGCACCCCTGTCCTACAAGGTGCTGGGTTAGGCATGAGAAAAAAGTTATGAAAATTAAAAGAAATCGTAAGTGATTCGTATGTAATGGGACTTTCTAGTTTATACGGATCGCTGCCGTGATCCCGGAAGTAGACTTTCTTTTATGACACTTTGCGACGCCATTTTTGTATCTGGTACGTAAGTGTCGTAAGTGCGTCGTATGGCTTCTTTGCCCTTAGTAAGCGTGTTTTCTCATTGGCTAATGGAGACCAGGTGGTACCATCACACCACCTTTCCTTTAGCCAATCAGAGGCAAAGAAACACTTGGAGGGCGGGGTCAAGATCCTTTAAATACCCGCGCACCACGAGGCAGAGCTCACTCTGGTTTCGTTTTCGCAGCAGGGAAGAAAGGAGCGGAGAAAGTTCTTGCCAGAGCCTGCCTGCCGCCTGTTAGCAGGCCTGGCCCTGGGAGAAAATAGAGGAGGAGGAGGAAGGAGAAAAGCAAATCGCCTCCTTTCTTATTCATCCATGCAAAGCTTTATTAATATTAATTCAGCAAATTTTACTGGCAAAGGCTGTTTTCCTGCCTGCCTGTGCTTTTGTTTTTTTCTACTGGTTACTCTTGGCCATAAGCAAGAGATTTCCTTGTTACATTTATTATCAGTAATATCCAGTACTTAGCCAGCCTTCACATACATACAGTTCTACCTCCAGGGGCTTCCTGGTCACGCCAGACCAAGAGGCTCAAGTCTTGA
>JARBWK010003700.1:0-11830 GCA_030556195.1 Anolis apletophallus | reverse complement strand
AAAAATCTAACCATTTTAAGAAATCATCAAAGTCCAAAGAAATCATCCTATGTATACAGATCAGCATCAAAGTACCAAAAAACCAATAATTTTACTATAGCTTAGATCAGTTTTTAAAAAACGTTTTTGACCCACGGCACATTTTTTACATTTACAAAATCCTGGGGCACACCACCAACCAAAATGACACAAAATGACACTCTAACATAGTAATACATATAGTCAATATGTTTTTAAATGTATTTATTAGGGAGGAGGGCACTTTGGATGAAGGGCCCTCCTTTGTGGATTTACTTCTGAGTAAACCTCTCTGTTTTCCATTTTTCCAGGCTTCCTCTCCTGCCTGCCAGGATCTAAAGCATCAAAGAGTATTGGGGTGAGAAACCAACCTAATGTATAATAGAATGAATGCTACTGTAAGTGCCTAATATTATAAGTAATCCAACTGGTCATACCTACATTCCATGCACATGCAATAATACAGCAGTAATAACAATAACAAGAGGTAAAATTCAAACCGTATTCTGACTGGTCTCTCCTCATGCGGTGCAAACGGGCTCTTCTCTTATTAGCCCGGGAAATTAGCCCGGAAAGCCAGCGTTTGCTGCTTGGGAGCACAAACATACATATTCTTGGGGGGGATTTAAGGCAGAATCCGGGCTCATAGAGAAGATTCTGCAGCAAATCCCCCAAAGAAATATGTATGTGTGTGCACCCAAGCAGAAAACGCTGGCTTTTCCCGGGCTCAGAGAAGAGCCCGTTTGGCACGCATGAGGAGGACAAGTCAAATACTTCGGTTTGAATTTTACCCTCTTCTTATACCCATTGTTATTACTGCTGTATTATTGCATGTGCATGGAATGTAGGTATATGACCAGCCTGGCAAACTTGGGGCCCTCGCTCCCTCGGGATCGGGGTGAGAGAGAGAGGCAGCGGAGCCAGGGGCTCCTCCTCCTTTTCTTTGCTGCTTCAAGAATAGAATACCCCCTCCCTCCTCCCCTCCTTTGCTCCCTCCTTCCTTTTGGAGAGTCCCATCTAGAATTCAGTGTGATTTATTCAAGTTTTGGCCCTACAACTCCCAGAAATCCCAGCCAATTTACCAGCTGTTAGGATTTCTGGGAGTTATGAAGGCAAAACCATCTGAATCTTGCATGCGCTGGCATACGAACTACTAACTAATTTCGTTAGTAATTAGAGACCCATTTTAGAAATTTTGGAAATTTTTTGTAAGTCTTCCTTATTACGAATCAAAAAAAATCCCCCCATTAGATTTTCGATTTCCTATTTTTGGGTTCTAAACCATGCCTAGTATTTATACACTCAGTGTGAAACCTGGGCCTGTTTCGATGAACGCAACATAGTTATCCTGGCAGGATTGGCAGAAAGACACACACGAAGGTCTTGCTCAATTTATAGTTAACACACAATCAAAGAGCATCCTGAACTCTTGCAACAATGGAATTGAACCAAACTTAGCATATTGAACTCTCATTACCAACAGAAAGTACTGAAAGGGTTTGCTTGGGAATTGACCTTGAGTTTGGAAGTTGTAGTTCACCTACACCCAGAGAGCACTGTGGACTCAAACAATGTTATGTTGTTGTTTGTTTTCTATACAGAATCACAATGTTGGGAGGAGGCTCACCACTTTAAGGTCCCTAAAACAGGCATGTGAAAACTTCGGCCCTCTGGGTGCTTTGGACTTCAACTCCCACCATTCCTAACAGCCTCAGGCCCTTTCCTGCTTAAGTGGCTGAGGGGGGGGGAGGAAAAGGGTCTGAGTCTGCTAGGAATGGTGGGAATTGGAGTCCAAAACACCTGGAAGGTCCAAGTTTGCCCATGCCAGCTTTCGACAGAGACCTCTTCCTCCCCCTTCCCCTTTGCGCCCTTTCTTTCCCCTCCTCCCGAACACTTACTTTTTCTTCTCCACTCGGGCTCTCTTCTTCCCAGCCTCGCTCTGCTCGTTTTGCCTCGCTTTGCTCACGCTGCCGCTTCTGCCACCATTTTGATCCGAGAGGGCAGCGTGAGCATGTTCAGGAGGGGAAAGGGGAAGGAGGAAGACGTGACCCATGCGGGCGCTACTGCGCAGACTCACCCCGTGTCTTCCTCCCTCCCCCCTCCCCTCCTGAACACGCTCATGGCAGCGTGAGCAAAGTGAGGCAAAGCGAGCAGAGCGAGGCTGGGAAGAAGGGAGCCCGAGTGGAGAAGAAAAAGTGTTCAGCAGGAGGGGGAAGAAAGGGTATTGGAGGTTCCAATTTCCCATGGCACACCTGATGATCGCTCACGGCACACCGGTTGGGAAAACACGGGCTTAGATAAGCTACCAAGGGTGTGCACAATGCCCAAAACTGTACCATTTTTGGCTCCCCCATTCCATTTTTGGGGGGAAATTCCCAAAACCAGAGAGGGATATGTTTTCATTCGAATAAGATTCGGTCCATTGGTGCCAATTGGGAAACTTTAGAGACTTATTTCTCTGTCATTTTAGACCTATAATGATTACATTTGTCTGACGTACAGGCCAAGATTCAGAACGTTTCACCAAAACCCTGATTTTTGGGAATTTAAAAAGGTTTTTACCATAACTTTAAAAAGAAAAACCCTAAGTCCCTATTGGCACGTGCTAAAGAGAGGAGGAGAATGGACACCGTCAAACAGGCCTCTCATTTGCTGAGAAAGAAACATGAGAAACACACACAGAGAAAACTTCAACTCCCACCATGCCCTGGGAGGGAGTGCAGAGGCTCCTTCAATGCCTGTGCCACGCAAAGTGCTACCGGGAGAGCGAGTTCCTGGTTGTTGCACTTCAGATAAGGAACACCTCCCTAGTTCACACACACAACAGACAGCCTGAATAATAGGCTTTTATTGAAACAATTTTTTAAAATAAATTTTTAATTGTTTTTAAGTAATAGTGATACATTATATGAAAAGAGCACATAGTAAGTGACTAAACTTCCCAGGTATGGTTAATAAGAGGGGGGGTACTCCTTGGTTACGGGGTGGGGTGTGTGGAATAGATAAGGGAGAGGTATGGTAAAAAAAATAAAAAAAGAAGAGAAAGAGGAAAAGAGAGAAGGGGGAGGAATAGTAAGTGAATAAAAAAAAAGTATATACATGGTGACCTCCATTCATCATCTTCGTGGTGTTTCCTGTCAGTCTTTCACTTTCTTTATATTCATATATTCTTCAGAGTCCAATCTGTTTGTCTTCTTGGATTTTCCGTATCTTTCCCCAAATAAAAAATTAATTTGTCCATGTCTTTTATGCTATAAATCTTGTCTATCCATTGGTCCAATTTGGGTATCCGATCAGCTTTCCATTCTTTGGCAAAGACCATTCTAGCTGCTGTTGACATATATGTGAGAAGTATTGAAACAAATTTAATGTCCAACAAAAGGGTTAAAAAAAGAACAATTGTAGAATGTATCCAAGGTAAAATCACACAGTTCAATTAGTCCCAAAATCCAAAGGCAAAGGTAGAAAGCTTGATGCAAATCCATGAATGATACAAGGCAAGTTTAGAAGCAAAAACGTGCACAGAGGCCTAGGCAAAATCAAAAGCTTGGAGACAAGAATAAACTTGACATGGTATTCTGAACGAAGCCTGGAGACTGAAGACAATTTCCCTAGGAATCTAATATAAAGACAAATCAGTTTCGGTTTGCAAACCGACTGCTGCGTCGGAGGCTGGCAGCCTGCCTAGATTCTCAAATACTATCTCGGCGGTTGACTGGAAGCTTGTTAAGATTCCCAGGTGTCCTGTAATCAACATCAAGACCTTCCGAGTCCTGAACACAAGAATTCTCATCTAACGAAGCCCTGGGAAGAGAACTGTTCCCAGGAAAGCAAGCCTCATCTGAAAGGCCACTTTGCATCTCAGAATTCTCACTAAGTATCCCATCATCAGCATTTTCAGGAACAATTCCATCATCAGCATTTTATTTATTTATTATTTATTATTTATTATTCGGGTTTCTATGCCGCCGACTCCCTGAGGCTCGCGGCGGCTCACAGGAACCGAAGGTACAACTACACACAAGCAATGCGATAAAACCTCTAAGACAATGAAACAGTTAAAACAGCAAAATACAAAACCCCCAGGTACAGTTCAGAAATTAGATAGCGTGACACCCCAGGACAGCGGCTAAAGCGGAACATGGGCAGGACCTACTCACCGAAGGCCTGCTTAAACAAATAAGTTTTGCAGGCGAGTCTAAACGGGAGCAGGTCCTTTATAGCCCACGCCCAGCCGGGAGGGCGTTCCACAGCGTAGGAGCTATAACGGAGAACGCCCTCCGGCGAGTAGATGTCAGTTTAGCCGATTTCGCGAGGGTATCTCTAACAAATTAGCATCCTCGGAGCGTAGTGATCTCGGGGGACAGTGTGGGGTGAGTCGGTCCCTCAAGTACGCTGGCCCCAGGCCATGCAAGGCCTTAAAGGTAAGAACCAACACCTTGAAGGAGATCCGGTGCTCGATTGGGAGCCAGTGCAGATCCTGCAAAACAGGTGTGATGTGGCGGCCTGCTGGGGTTCCAGACAGGAGCCGGGCGGCAGTGTTCTGCACCAGCTTGAGCTTCCGGGTCGCCGACAAAGGAAGGCCAACGTTACAGTAATCCAGCCTTGAGATGACCGTAGCTTGGATCACCGATTTTCAGGAACAATCCCATCATCCCTAGCATGCACATGAGCACCAGGCTGAAACACCACACTGATGGGGCCCTCTCTGGAGGATAGACCTAAGGAAGCCTTTCCTGTCTTTTTCTCTCTTTCCCTCTCTTTCTCTATGGTCTTATTTGCCTCAAGGGGGTTCTCCACCAGGGGGGGGCGGCTTTGGGGAGGGATGAAGGAGGCTGCCAGGGAAGAAAGATGAGGAGGAGCCACTACTGCCAGATGCCCACTCTTGCCTAATTTGCGAGGCCAATCAATACACAAACAAAAATATGCCACTGAGTACAGCTAATCATACAAAAGCTAAACCATAGAATTTAAAAGGGGCAGATCTGTAGGAGTAATTAATCACAAGTCATCCTGTAGTAAAAATATCAAACTGTATTATTGTGAACAATATGCGTGCTAAATAGCAGAACACTATCACATATAGTGCAATGTAGTACAAATCAATCACAATATCACAAATCTCATGGAACAGTAAATACAATAACACAACAAAATAAGCCCTCACACATCAATGGGCTTAAACGACGCTCTAACAGAATATGTATACCCCTGTGAGTAGTCCGGAGTCAGATAACTCGCGGGCTAGAGACTGAGTCAGTGGGGGAGCCTGATTCCAGCCCGGGAGGACACTTGCATTATCGATATGTATTAGAACGCGGAAACGCGAAATCTCCCGTCCAGACTTTAAGTCCAAATTGTTCCACTACAACCCTGGGGAGGAGCGGTCTGAAGTTCAGAGCGCCCTGAGGAAGCATGGTTTACGCGAAACTGCCATCTTGGCGTCGTCAGCTTACCTCCAGCCGTAGGCGCCTGCCCATCTGGCAGCTTGCCAGCTCTTCTACCCATCAAGGCTCCCCCACTGACTCAGTCTCTAGCCCACGAGTTATCAGACTCCGGACTACTCACAGGGGTATACATATTCTGTTAGAGCGTCATTTAAGCCCATTGATGTGTGAGGGCTTATTTTGTTGTGTTATTGTATTTACTGTTCCACGAGATTTGTGATATTGTGATTGAATTGTACTACATCGCACTATATGTGATATTGTTCTGCTATTTAGCACGTATATTGTTCACAATAATACAGTTTGATATTTTTACTACAGGATAACTTGTGATTAATTACTCCTACAGATCTGCCCCTTTAAATTCTATGGTTTAGCTTTGTGTATAATTTGCGAGGCCTCCCACACACCACGGCCTCCACTGCAGTGTGTTCATGATCCATTCTGACTGAGCCATTGGCTGCCTCCCACCTGGTCCGTTTTTGGTGGTCCGGCTGCCGGATCACCGAATTTCCCCAAATACTATATTGTGAAATGAAATGGTGCACACTAGGCATGGTTTAGAATCCAAAAATGGCGATTCTTAAATCAAATGGGGGGGATTTTTATTATTAGTAAAAGAAAGACTTAAAAAACATTTCCCAAAAATTTCGGAAATGTAACTTAAGTACTAACGAAATTCGTTAGTAATTCGTATGCCAGAGCATGCGCATTCCAGATGGTTTTGGCCTACAACTCCCAGAAATCCTAACAGCTGGGATTTCTGGGAGTTGTAGGCCAAAACTTGAATAAACCACACTGAATTCTAGATGGGACTCTCCAAATAGGAAGGAGGGAGGGAAGGAGGAAGGGAGGGAGGGGGTATTCTATTCTTGGAAGCAGCAAAAGAAAAGGAGGAGGAGCCCCCCCCCCTCGCTCCTCGCTGCCTCTCTCTCACCCCGATCCTGAGGGAGTGAGGGTCCAAGTTTGCCCAGGCTGAGAGGAAAAGGAAGAGGCCTGAGGCTGTGAGGAATGGTGGGAGTTGAAGTCCAAAACACGTACCTGGAGGGCTGAAGCTGGCCCCTGCGATGGGGCATGGCAGAGCAACGGGGAAGAGAAGCATCTGAGAGAGCGCAGGGAGAGAGAGGAGGAGAAGCACGCGCGCGTGTGTGAGTGTGAAGCTGGCCCCTGCGATGGGGCATGGCAGCAGAGCAACGGGGAAGAGAAGGAGGGGGGGAAGCGTGGAGGACTACACTTTCCAGAATGCATTGCCTACCTAGCAGCAGCGTCACTTCCAGTTCCCCATAGAAATGCGGGAAAAAGAAGAAGCTGAATGAAGGCGGGAAGGAAGTGAGGGGGAGAAGACAGGGAGAAGTGAGTACGTAGTACAATAATTAGTTAATTAATAATTAAGAATTTATTACGATCATAACGCAAATTGTTGGCCTCAAGGACCGTAAAAGGAAGTCTACTTCCGGGTTCGCAGCAGCGATCTGTAAAAGCTCAAAAGTCCCATTACATACGAATCTCTTACGAATCCTTTTAATTTCCGTTTCATTTTTCTCATGCCTAGTGCACACCCCTATGAACTATTTTTGTAGAAATAACTCCTGCCTTTACCTACCCAATATGGGGAATTCTTGGAGTGTTGCTCCCTGAAAAGTAACATTTCTGAGGCAAACGGAGCATGCAAAGTTTTGATCTAAAACACCACGTTGCAAAACCTATGAACAAATATGATCAGGCACTGAACAAATTGCAAGCTATGCTACCAATATGTACTGTTTTCATACCAGTATATTAGTTTCATACTAGGGGTGGATATCTCCAGTCGTAATACTTTGATTTCCATTAATTTTTCGTATTTGAAATTATTTTGACCCTATATTGACCCTCGGCGTTTCAAAACCGAAGCCGGGATCGCCATTTCCGTAAAGGGCGTGTTATTAGGTCGTTTTATTCCCGCCCCTTTCTTTCTTTTCTCCTGTTCCCCAGGCTCTTTGAAGCAGCCCGGGGCGAGATTTTTCCTCCTGTTCGCCAGGCTTTCCCTCCGCTTGTGAGGGAAAGCCTGGTGAACAGGGCGAAACCTCGGTTATCCGAGGGCACTTCCACACAGCCCTATATCCCAGAATACCCAAGGCAGAAAATCCATCAAGATCTGCTTTGAACTGGGTTAACTGAGTCCACACTGCCCTATAACCCAGTTCAAAGCAGATAACGAATTGAAGAATCCAATGGGATTAAGATAAAGCCGGATGTTTCCTCGTGAGTCAGCGGGACCTGGAGGGAGAAGCCAGGCGAGGTGCGATGGCCAAACCTCAATGCGAATGGAATTACATAAGCCAATGGAGACCAATGCATTTGTTTATAGATTCATGTGTATATTATTTATATTAATGAACTGCTTTGGAACTATTGCTTGGGACTGCATTGTTTGGACTACCATGCCAAGCACATCTATCTATCTATCTATCTATCTATCTAATAAAAGTCAGTGTTTGCGGTGGGAGGTGCGGAGGAATATGTGGCAGCATTTCGATTGGCTGATACTGTGGGATTATTTGCATAAAGAGCTCTGATTGGCCAGCCTCAGAAATCCAACATTCTACGGCCCCAGACATAGGGGACTGGTTGCAACTACAATAGTACTTGCATAAAGGACTCCGATTGGCCAACCACATTCCACCAACTCCGAAGTGCCACCTCGGAGTTGGTTGAGGTAGGCAGGATTTCCCTGGGTACTGGTTGTGGGGGTCGGGAGCAGGTCAGGGTTTTGCCCTCCCTTCTGCTCGAGATCCCCGTGTACAACTGGTGGGCCACTGTGTGATACAGAATGCTGGACTAGATGGGCTGAGGTCCGATTCAGCATGGCTCTTCTTATGTTCTTATGTTCACCACTCTAAAGTGACTCAGAGGGAAAAGTAAAGGCCTCAGGCAGTCAGCCACTGCGGCCCACAGCAATGACGGATCAGGACCAAACTCGGCAAACGGGACCAATGGCCCACTTCACAACCTGGTGTGGTTTAGGGCAGGATGGGCCACGAATGATGGGATTTGCAGTACCTTCACCCAATTCATTTCCCACAGAACATTGCAGCCCCTACAAATCAGAGACCAGGCCGAAACTTGGCACACAGAGTACCCATGACGCACCCTACATCCTGGTGCAGTTTTGAGTGGGACAGACCATGGATGATGGGAGTTGAAGTACCTTCACTCACTTTCTGAGACCACTGCCACCCTCATCCAATGACTGATCAAGACCACACTTGGCACACAGAGCCCCCATGACCCACTCTACATCTTGGTGCAGTTTGAAGAACAGGGGAACATGGATGATGGGACTTCCAGTACCTTCCCTCACTTCCAGAAACGACTGCAACCCTCATCCAGAGAATGATCAAGACCAAATGTAACACACACAGCCCCCATGACCCACTATACATTCTGGTGCTGATTGGAGGGGGATGGACCATGGCCAATGGGACTCACAATACCATCACTAAGTTCCTGAGACCACTGCAAGCCACACAAACATCTAATAGGAGCCATTACTTTGGCAAACAATGCTTTCCTCAAATAACCTGAGCACCGCCGGGTCCTCAGCTAGTTTTATATAAGATACAGAACTTGGGCAACTCCTCTGGTAATCTAACTCCAGAGCATATTTGACTCATTGCATTCTACAATGTGTTGTTCCATGATTATTGTGTAATATCTTTATCATTGCATTGAATACCACATGCTTTGAGTATCAGAACATTGAATATATACACATCTCTTAGATACTGATATGTTGGATTGATTTGCCTGTGCTTTTAACAGTGTCAGTCCTGGTTTTCTACTTTGCGAATGCGCTGAAGCAGTAACGACCTAATAATGAAAATTCGTTATTAATTACGTTTTAATTACGAAATTTATTTAAAACTTTCTATAATGACCCACCAACGGAAATTCCCCTCCCCCACGAGTTTAGAAACAATTTTTTTTATGGATCAACAACCCCTACTTCATACCAGTATCCCCCCTTTAGAATCCAGGGAATCTTAGTTTACTATGTTTGCTGGGAATTGTGTCGGAGATTTTTAAGTCCTCTTCACAGAACTACAATTCTCCCCTAGAGAAAAAGGAATGTGTAGAAGGCCAATTTTCATCTTTTGTATCAATGGTCCTTGTGGGAAAATAGATTTTCATACCTCTGAATCAATTACAGTTTGGCTTTCCAAATGTGTAAAATAATTTGGCCAACCATCACAATGATTGCAGGGTTCATAGTAGTTTTTCCGTACTGTAGTCAACTGAAATTTATCTCTTAAACCAGGGCTGTCCAACTTCTACTGGCCCAGGGGCCTGAATTCCGGTCACTAATGACCTGGGGGGCTGTAGGGTCTGCCCCTGCCCTTGGCTCCGCCCCCGGCTCCGCCCCCAGCTTACTACTCATAAGAGGCATGCATACAGTCAAATATAATCTTTTACTGAGATAAAATGCAGGGTGGGCATTCAAAAGGGGCATGCATACAGTCAAATATAATATTTTACTAACATTAAATGCAAGGTGGGCATTCAAAAGGGGCATCCATACAGTCAAATATAGTATTTTACTAACATCAAATGCAGGGTGGGCATTCAAAAGGGCATCCATACAGTCAAATATAGTATTCTACTAACATCAAATGCAGGGTGTGGCATTCAAAAGGGGCATCCATACAGTCAAATATAGTATTTTACTAACATCAAATGCAGGGTGCGCATTCAACAGAGGCATCCATACAGTCAAATATAGTATTTTACTAACATCAAATGCAGGGTGGGCATTCAAAAGGGGCATCCATACAGTCAAATATAGTATTCTACTAACATCAAATGCAGGGTGGGCATTCAAAAGGGGCATCCATACAGTCAAATATAGTATTCTACTAACATCAAATGCAGGGTGGGCATTCAAAGGGGCATCCATACAGTCAAATATAGTATTCTACTAACATCAAATGCAGGGTGGGCATTCAAAAGGGGCATCCATACAGTCAAATATAGTATTTTACTAACATCAAATGCAGGGTGGGCATTCAAAAGGGGCATCCATACAGTCAAATATAGTATTTTACTAACATCAAATGCAGGTGGCATTCAAAAGGGGCATCCATACAGTCAAATATAGTACTTACTAACATCAAATGCAGGGTGGGTATTCAAAAGGGGCATCCATACAGTCAAATATAGTACTTTACTAACATCAAATGCAGGGTGGGCATTCAAAAGGGGGCATCCATACAGTCAAATATAGTACTTTACTAACATCAAATGCAGGGTGGGCATTCAAAAGGGGCATCCATACAGTCAAATATAGTACTATACTAACATCAAATGCAGGGTGGGCATTCAAAAGGGGCATCCATACAGTCCAAATATAGTACTTTACTAACATCAAATGCAGGGTTGGCATTCAAATGGGGCATCCATACAGTCAAATATAGTACTTTACTAACATCAAATGCAGGGTGGGCATTCAAAAGGGGCATCCATACAGTCAAATATAGTACTTTTACTAACATCAAATGCAGGGTGGGCATTCAAAGGGGGCATCCATACAGTCAAATATAGTACTTTACTAACATCAAATGCAGGGTGGGCATTCAAAAGGGGCATCCATACAGTCAAATATAGTACTTTACTAACATCAAAATGCAGGGTGGGTATTCAAAAGGGGCATCCATACAGTCAAATATAGTACTTTACTAACATCAAATGCAGGGTGGGCATTCAAAAGGGCATCCATACAGTCAAATATAGTACTTACTAACATCAAATGCAGGTGGGCATTCAAAAGGGGGCATCCATACAGTCAAATATAGTATTTTACTAACAATAAATGCAGGGTGGGCATTCAAAAGAGGCATCCATACAGTCAAATATAGTATTTTACTAACATCAAATGCAGGGTGGGCATTCAAAAGAGGCATCCATACAGTCAAATATAGTATTTTACTAACATCAAATGCAGGGTGGGCTTTCAAAAGGGGCATCCATACAGTCAAATAAAGTATTTTACTAACATCAAATGCAGGGTGGGTATTCAAAAGGGGCATCCATACAGTCAAATAAAGTATTTTACTAACATCAAAATGCAGGGTGGGCATTCAAAAGGGGCATCCATACAGTCAAATAAAGTATTTTTACTAACATCAAATGCAGGGGTGGGTGCATTCAAAAGGGGCATCCATACAGTCAAATATAGTATTCTACTAACATCAAAATGCAGGGTGGGCATTCAAAAGGGCATCCATACAGTCAAATATAATATTTTTACTTCAACATCAAAATGCAGGGTGGGCATTCAAAAGGGGCATCCATACAGTCAAATATAGTATTCTACTAACATCAAAACA
>JARBWK010003699.1:0-11834 GCA_030556195.1 Anolis apletophallus | reverse complement strand
GGGTCCCATTGTAAGCAACACAGATGTATAAAATCATGCATGGGATAGAAAAGGTGAATAAAGAAAACTATTTTCTTTGTCACAAAACACTAGGACTAGAGGGCACTCCTGAAGCTCCAAGGAAGGAAAATTAGGACTAATAAAGGGAAATATTTCTTCACCCAGAGGGTCATTGGTTATGGAACTCACTTCCAGAGGAGGTTGTGACAGCTGTCAGCCTGAACAACTTCAAGGCAGGATTAGACAGATTCATGGATACCAAGTGTATCGGTAGTTACTGAAAAGGACATTCAAGTGCCACCTCGGAGTTGGTTGAGGTAGGCAGGATTTCCCTGGGTACTGGCTGTGGGGGGTCGGGAGCAGGTCAGGGTTTTGCCCTCCCTTCTGCTCGAGATCCCCGTGTACAACTGGTGGGCCACTGTGTGATACAGAATGCTGGACTAGATGGGCTGAGGTCCGATTCAGCATGGCTCTTCTTATGTTCTTATGTTCTTATTGTGTATACAATATCTAAAATAGAATCAGCTGTTTCACGTTAGAAGGGTGTTTAAAGGTAGGGGCTCGTTTAACCCAGTGTTTCTCAACCAGTGTGCCGGGGCACACTAGTGTGCCGTGAGCGATCGTCAGGTGTGCCGTGGGAAATTGGAACCTCCAGGAGGGAGGGGGGAGAGCTAGTGTGTTGAAGTATAAAAACTCTAAGAAACCTACCTCTATAAAGGCCCCATTCTGACCCGTTGTCTACTTGGTCTCTCCTCTCCATGCATTGGGAAGGCCTCCCCTTTCCCAAGTAGAGACCTCCTCTTGCCTCCTGGGGGTTCTGTGTGGGATGTTTGGCCCAGTTCTATCATTGGTGGGGTTCAGAATGCAATTTGATTGTAGGGGAACTATAAATCCCAGCAACTACAACTCCCAAATGTCAAGGTCTATTTTCCCCAAACTCCATCTGCATTCATATTTGGGCATATTGAGTATTCGTGCCAAGTTTGGTTCTGATCCAACATTATTTGAGTCCACAGTGCCCTCTGGATATAGGTGAACTACAACTCCAAAACTCAAGGCCAGTGCCCACCAAATTCTTATAGCATTTTTCTCTTGGTTATGGGAGTTCTGTGTGGGAAGTTTGTGTCTTTCTGCCATTCCCGCCAGGATATCTATGTTGTGTTCATCGAAACAGGCCCAGGTTTCACACTGAGTGTATAAATACATTTAAAAACATATTAACTATATGTATTACTGTGTTAGAGTGTCATTTTGTGTCATTTTGGTTGGTGGTGTGCCCCAAGATTTTGTAAATGTAAAAAGTGTGCCGCAGCTCAAAAAAGGTTGGGAAACACTGGTTTAACCCCAGCGCTGACTCTGTTTGGAGGCTCATTATCCACCATGATTCTCTCCTAATTAAGGCGTCCTGCATACTATAATGAGGGAAAGTGTCCTCACTTTCTCAATTTGCTGCCCTTGAGATGTCTAAGTAATGCGTCAAAGGTATCACTGGATTTATTCAGGATCTTTGGTCTTACAAAAGTACCTCTGCAACAAAGATTGCAAAATATTTGGGCCTTTTGAAGTAACTGTGTATTAATACATATACATACTCTAAAGCAGTGTTTCCCAACCAGTGTGCCGTGGCACACTAGTGTGCCGTGAGCGATCATCAGGTGTGCCGTGGGAAATTGGAACCTCCAATCCCCTTTCTTCCCCCTCCTGCCGAACACTTTTTCTTCTCCACTCGGGCTCCCTTCTTCCCAGCTTCGCTCTGCTCGCTTTGCCTCGCTTTGCTCTGGGGCGAGTCTGCGCAGTAGCACCCGCATGGGTCACGTCTTCCTCCCTCCCCCTCCCCTCCTGAACATGCTCACCCTGCCCCCTTGGAACAAAATGGCGGCAGAAGTGGCAGTGTAGAAGAAAAAGTAAGGAAGAGGTCTCTGTCGAAAGCTGGCATGGGCAAACTTGGACCTTCCAGGTGTTTTGGACTCCAACTCCCACCATTCCTAGCAGCTTCAGGCCCTTTCCCCTCTCAGCCACTTAAGCAGGAAAGGGCCTCAGGCTGTTAGGAATGGTGGGAGTTGAGTCCAAAGCACCCCAGAGGGCCAAGTTTTCCCCATGCCTGTTTTGGGACCTTAAAGTGGTGAGCCTCCTTCCAACATTGTGATTCTGGATAGAAAACAAACAACATAACATAACACTGTTTGAGTTCACAGTGCTCTCTGGGTGTAGGTGAAGTACAACTTCCAAACTCAAGGTCAATTCCCAAGCAAACCCTTTCAGTACTTTCTGTTGGTAATGAGAGTTCAATATGCCAAGTTTGGTTCAACTCCATTGTTGCAAGAGTTCAGGATGCTCTTTGATTGTGTGTTAACTATAAATCCCAGAAACTGTAACTCCCAAATGTCAAGGTCTATTTCCCCCAAACTCAATCTGTGTTCACATTTGGGCATATTCAGTATTCATGCCAACATTGGCATGATCCAACATTGTTTGAGTCCACAGTGCTCTCTGGATATAGGTGAACTACAACTCCAAAACCCAAGGTCAATGCCCACCAAACTCTTATAGTATTTTCTCTTGGTTATGGGAGTTTTGTGTGGGAAGTTTGTGTCTTTCTGCCATTCCTGCCAGGATATCTATGTTGAGTTCATTGAAACAGGCCCAGGTTTCACACTGAGTGTATAAATACGTTTAAAAACATATTAACTATATGCATTACTGTGTTAGAGTGTCATTTTGTGTCATTTTGGTTGGTGGTGTGCCCCAGGATTTTGTAAATGTAAAAAGTGTGCCGCGACTTTAAAAAGGTTGAAAAACACTGCTCTAAAGAAATAACTTTCAAACACGTGTTTACACAACCTGATGAACAACATCGGCTTGCCATTATGTGGGAGACTGAGGAGCAATAACCTAGAAAGGAAGATGTTCTGAAATGGGATTAAAGAAGAATGTGGAAAACTGAATATTTGTCGAAATTCTCCTGAACATACAAAGATGCCTTAGGAAACATTGCAAGTTTTTACACATCTATATGTTAGAGAAGGCACCATTGTGGTGCAGCAGGTTAAACTGCCAAGCTGCAGAACTTGCTGTCCAGAAGGTCAATGGTTCGAATCAGGGGAGCGGGGTGAGCTCCTGCTGTTAGCCCCAGCTCCTGCTGTTCGAAAATGTGCAATGTGAGTACAGTGTTCCCTCAGTACTTAACGGTTCGCTTTATATGGACTCGCTGTTTTGCAGATTTTAAAAATGAATATTAATATGAAGATATTCACATTACAACAGGCCTCAGAAAAGGAGGCTGGGTGTGGGCTGGGATTCCCTCAGCTGGCTTCACTTGCCCTCCCGTTACTTGTGCAGCCACTCCTTCTCCCGGCACAACCTGAGGGCACCTGCCTCCCTCCCTGGTCTGCTGCTGCCTGCGTAGCTCTGGAGACGGGTAAGGAAGCACAAGGGCTAGACTGCGCATGCACGCTTCTTACACATATGCTAAAATAATTTATAAATATTATAATTAATATAGCATCCCTACTTTGCAGATTTTTAATTATCGTGGGTGGTCTTGGAACGGAACACCCACGATAAAGTGAGGGAACACTGTACATCAATTGGTACAGCTTTGGCAAGACGGTAACAGTTCTCCATGCAGTCATGCCAGCCACATGACCTAGGAGGCTTCTACTGACAACGCCGGCTCTTCAGCTTAGAAATGGAGTCCGATTCAACTAGACTTAATGTCAATGGGAAACCTTTACCTTTTATATGTTAGAGCAATGTTTCCCAACCTTTTTTGAGCCGCGGCACACTTTTAACATTAAAAAAAATAAGGGGGCACACCACCAACCAGCATGACACAAAATGACACCCTAACACAGTAATACATTTATTTATTTATTTATTTATTTATTTGTTCAATCTTATATTCCGCCCTTCCCAGCCGGCTCTGGGCGGTTTACATACAGTACATGTTAAAATGCACTGTAAAACAGTGATACATCATAAAAAACGACACGAATAAAAGTTGCAAATGATGCAACAACAGTAAAAGCAGACAGTTACAATCTCCAGGGGCATCAATCAAAGGCAATTCTGAACAATGCAGTTTTGCAAGCCCTCCGGAATGGGATAAGCTCCGCCATAGCCCGGACATCATCTGGCAGTACATTCCAGAGCATTGGGGCAGCCACTGAAAAGGCTCGTTGCCTTGTGCTGGAGAGATGGCAGGAGTGGACAGATGGTACCGTTAAAAGGTTGCACTCTTCCGAGCGCAGTGATCTCAGGGGAACATACGGGGTGAGGCGGTCCCTCAGATACACCGACCCCAGACCATGTAAAGCCTTGAAGGTCAGAACCAACACCTTGAAGACACTTCGGTACTCAATTGGAAGCCAGTGCAATTCCCGTAGAATGGGTGTGATGTGCTGTCTTGCCGGCGCTCCCGCCAGCAAGCAAGCTGCAGCATTTTGCACCAGCTTGAGTTTCCGAATCGTCGACAAGGGAAGGCCTATGTAGAGGCCGTTACAGTAGTCTAACCTCGAGATGACCGTCGCTTGGATTACCATGGCAAGGTCGTCCCTGGACAGGTAGGGGGCCAGTCGCCTAGCCTGTCGCAGATGGAAAAATGACGTTTTGCTGACCGCGGAGACCTGGGCCTCCATGGCCAGCAATGGGTCCAACTGAACCCCCAGGCTTTTGATCAAGGATGACGGGCTCAGCTGCTCGCCATCCAGGGTAGGCAACCGGCACTCATCCAGCCCAGGGCGACCAGGCCACAGGATCTCCGTCTTCAATGGATTCACCTTCAGCCGGCTGGAGCGCAGCCAACCAGTCACGGCTTCAAGGCATTGCTGGAAACAATCGGGTACGGAGTCCAGCCTGCCATCCATTCTCAGCACGAGCTGGGTGTCATCCACATACAGATAACACTCCAGACCAAAGTCGCGCACCAGCTGGGCCAGCGGCCGCATGTAGATGTTGAATAATAAACATAGTTAATATGTTTTTAAATGTTTTTATACACACGGTGTGAAACCTGGGCCTGTTTCGATGAACACAACATAGATATGACTTCCTCTCACTTATTTAGACATGGCTATCATGTCTTCTCTCAGCCTTCTCTTCTTCAGGCTAAACATACCCAGCTCTTCAAGCCGCTCCTCATAGGACCCTTGTGAAGTTTCACCCTGAGTGAAACTTGCTTCCAGTTAACCATGGATGTCATGAAGCTGCTATAAACTGTTCCTTGGGGGGAGGGGGGAGGCAACTCTCAAAACATCCAGTAAAATAGTAAAAAAAACACCAACCATTTCCAAGTAGAGAGTCTCAATTTGTTTCTTGGAAACCTGTGAATGCTTCAGCCTCCCGATGCACCCAGGTTCGCTCACTACCCAATTCACCGACGTGGAGCTTCCGGCTTTGGCTGTTCTCACAAGAAATCCAAGCCAATGTGAAAACGCCGACTCAATCACTTCCACCCAGTGCTCAGCTTTTGGGGAGGGAGGAGGGAGGCAGTGAAAGACGCCACACAGATCTATGAAACGTATGGGAGCATTGGGAGGCTGAAGCAGCCCTGAGCGGGAGCTGGAGCCATAATAAGTCGAGGCTCCTGAAGGCTTCCTCAAGGCGGGCCTGGCCCAGGCATTCGGCGGAGTCCATCTTTTGCCTCGGGGAGATCTTTGCAGAGGGAAAGAGGGAGAAAGAGCTTCTAGGAGGGGGAAGAGTGCCAATTTCCCACGGCACACCTGCTGATCGCTCACGGCACACTAGTTGGGAAACACTGTGTTAGAGAATAGTATTTATAGGTTTTTAGTATAAGCATACGCCTTGTACTGCGCCATGGCTTAATGACTGACAACGTTTTGAATAAGTAACCCCTTCCGATTCACTGACCAATATTCCTGTAGTTTGGATTAAAAAATGGAAAAGTTACATCCAGTCTATCTTCATCCATTATAATAATAACTAGCTGTACCCGGCACGCGTTGCTGTGCCCTTTTTAGGAGATGCGAGAAAGTCCAATCATCCACGGTGTGCCCTCCTCTAAACTGCAGTTGGATGGAGTGTGGGTCATGGGGGGCATGGTGTGCCAAGTTGGGTCTTTATTGGTCTTGGTTCTGGGCCACAGTGGTCTGTGGGGAATGATGGGTTTTGAAGTACTACAAATCCCATTTTCCATGGTGGTACTTCAAGTCCCACCATGCATGGTCGAGCTCTGTGTGCCAAGGTAGATTACTGTAAATTCAGGCCATACACAATGTCCCATGAGCTGAGGCCTAGTTAGGAACAGCAAGTTAATGAAGCCTTACTGTCAATTCAGGCCATACACAATGTCCAATGAGCTGAGGCCTAGTCGGGAGAATCAAGTTAATGAAGTCTTACTGTCAATTCAGAGCGTAAACAGCTTCCCAGTAAGTGAGCCCTAGTTAGGAAATCAAGTTAATGAAGCCTTACTGTCAATTTTGGGCGTGGTCTGTGTTTTTTTTGGGGTGTAAATTTTTGGTTGGAAGTGATTTGGGTGTTTTTGTTGGGGATTGGCCCAGGCCAGCTCCTTATTTTGTTGTTTGGCAGTTTATTAAGGATCGGAATGTTCATGTTGGCTGGCTAGTGCAGCAGTTATGCAAATCCGCCCTTATTGGCAGCCAATCATGTTGTTCAGAATGTAGAGGCTGGGTGAGTCTTTGGCTGCCCCGGAGGATGCTGGTAAATGTAGTTTTATTTTTACTCGTTGTTTTGGGAGCCTTTTAGGTTTTGGGGGGGAAAGTTTCTTTGCTACAAACGTACCTTGCTTGAGGCCTATTTCTGTTGGCAAGTATTGTTTTTCTGCGTTGTAAGGTTTCTTTGTTTGAGGTATACATCACATGACGTGAACCCATTTATATAATAGATTATAATTATTATTATTCCTGCTTTTCTGTCTAGACTGAGAGCCAAAACGGCTCACAATCTTGAAAGCTAAACAATTAGAAAATCTACAAAATACAAATATTAAAGTAGAATTATATGTTACAGTTATTAAAAAACATTCCAATTAAAATGTCATTCAAACTATGCATAGTACCACACTATGTAAAAAAACTAGGCTTCTGCAACTTCTATATATATATATATATATATATATATATATATATATATATATATTGCAACACAACCCCACAATCCTGGAGGATCCGGCATCATCCTTTACAATTACGCTTCTTTACTTTCACAAGTAGAAGATCTGAAAGGATCTTGACATGAAGATTTAAATGGCTGTCAGTAGAAGATTGTCTTTAGACAGGAAACGATCAACATTCAGGTGTTTCAGAATAAAATGAAAATGCACAGTTCTTCCCCGTCTGCCAGACTTCTGAAGATAAAAAGAATAGCATAAATACTACATACCCTTTTATAGACATTTTTTTTAAAACCCTAAACCATTTTATAGATGAAAGTGGGGGGAACGTGTGACAAAGCAATATCAGAATAGGATCGAGATGGCAAAATGTATTAGGAAAAGGAACATTCAAGCAAAGAGAGACTGCAGAAGTTTGCTCTTGGCTAAATCTACTGGGAAGGCGCAGCTCAGCTCTCTTCTCTTCCCATGAGTTAATGGAGTGTGAACTATTTCTGTACTTAAATGCCATGTTCACTAAATGGAGTCTCTGGCATTATTCGCGAATGAGGAGACTTAGGGTTAGGGACTCATCCCACACTTTCTACAAGCACGTTGATGCTTTTGGAGGTTGGCTGTGTCCTTTGAGCCTGTGCAATGGATTTTCCTGGTGAAGCACAGCGTGCACAGAGCTAGCCTCACCCTTTAAACCAGTGGTTCGTCTTCATAATTTTACTTTTTCCTCACTCCCTTTCCTTTCTTTTCCCCACCCTTTCATTTTCTCCCTTCCCAATTTCCTTCTTTCTTTTCCCCTCTTGTCTCTCTCCTGCTTTTCTTTTCTTCCTTTTCCATAGTTCATTCTTCTTTTCTTTCTACCTCTCCCCTCCCTCCTTTATTTCCTCTGTCTTTCTTTCTTTCTTTCTTTCCCCCTTCCTTCCGTCTTCTCTTTCTTCTCAGAGTCCTGAGCATGCCTTTTGCAGAGCCAGGTCTGTAGGAGAGGAGCTGTATCACGTGGCTGGTTTTTTTTCCTGGCGCGGTGGTTTATGGGAGTTGTAGTCCTTAAATGTTTTTTGTGGTTTTGGCCATTGCCTATTATTTTGGGGGGTTTTTGTGGTAAACATACCTTGTTGGGTTATGTGTGTATGTCAGTGTTTCCCAACCAGTGTGCCGTGGCACACTAGTGTGCCGTGAGCGATCATCAGGTGTGCCGTGAGAAATTGGAACTCCAATACCCTTTCTTCCCCCTCCTGCCGAACACTTTTTCTTCTCCACTCGGGCTCCCTTCTTCCCAGCCTCGCTCTTGATGCTTTGCCTCGCTTTGCTCTGGGGCGAGTCTGCGCAGTAGCGCCCGCACGGGTCACGTCTTCCTCCCCCCTCCCCCCCTTCCTGAACACGCTCACGCTATTTTCCCCAAACTCCATCTGTGTTCACATTTGGGCATATTGAGTATTCATGCCAAGTTTGGTCCAGATCCAACATTATTTCAGTCCACAGTGCTCTCTGGATATAGGTGAACTACAACTCCAAAACCCAAGTTCAATGCCCACCAAACTCTTATAGTATTTTCTCTTGGTTATGGGAGTTTGTGTCTTTCTGCTATTCCTGCCAGGATATCTAAGTTGTGTTCATCGAAACAGGTCCAGGTTTCACACTGAGTGTATACATATATTGAAAACATATTAACTATATGTATTACTGTGTTAGAATGTCATTTTGTGTCATTTTGGTTGGTGGTGTGTGTGTAAAAAATATGATGCGGATCAAAAAAGGTTGAAAAACACTGGTGTATGTGGCCTGGTTTGGTGTGTCTGCGTTGTGTGGTTTTGCTGTCTATAAGCTACTAAGCACGACAGCTCTCATTTTATATATATAGATTATAAGGCTCTCACTGAAATAAATTTCCAAATATTTTGCTTTCATGGCTCTCTGAGTCAAAAAGGTTCCCGATCCCTGATCTAGAGAAACCTACAAGCACTTCCAGAGGGGGTTATATTTGAAACCATGGATATTAAATCTCTGAATAAGAGGGCCACACTGTACTATACTAACACCCAGAAAACAGGAAAGAAATCTGCCGCTGGGAATTAATGCTCCTGAAACCACACAATTAGCTAAAACAGGCTGCAAGGAGAGTGGCGGGTTTATTGCAGAGTACCCCCGAAATGAGTCATTCTTGTTGAGATAAGTAGATAGATACAGTACACTTTGGACCTCTCTGGCACCAAGTGCCACTGAAATAAATGAAGGTGACTCAGGGGCAGCAGGAAAAGAT
This sequence comes from Anolis apletophallus, assembly GCA_030556195.1. NCBI lineage: Eukaryota > Metazoa > Chordata > Lepidosauria > Squamata > Anolidae > Anolis > Anolis apletophallus. The sequence continues at coordinate 2,493 of JARBWK010003699.1, read as the reverse complement.
GAAAACAATCAGATCAGTACCGAAATGACAGCCAAAAATAATTGCAATAACATTTTATCCACTTCTTTGTGCAGAAGGCTTCTAATAATATTTTGAACAGTTATCATTGAAGTGTTCAAAACACTTTTGTAGCTGCTCTTGTTTGCAAACTAATGTAGGGTTTGTTTTCGTTTTGGAATGCATCAGCTTAACTGTGGCTAATGGCTATTTATACTAAAGTAAGAGTTCTGTATAATAATAATAATTATTTTGTATTTATTTATTGATATGTATGTATTTTTATTGCGTTTACTGTTGATGTTTGATTTTTTATTGTAATTTGTTGTTTGTTTGGGCTTGGCCTTATGTGAGCTGCCCCGAATCCCCATTGGGGAGAGAGAGCGGATTACAAATAAAGTTTTTTATTATTATTCTAATTTCTTATAAGACAGGGCTGTCCAACTACTGCCCAAGGGCCGGACTTTTGGTGAGTGATACCTGAGGGCCGGCCACCCGGCCACGCCCACAGCCACGCCCCCAGCCACGCCCCTGGCCACACAGCTCCGCCCTGTCTCCCAAAGGGGGGTCAGAGGGACGCAAGTGCCGGGTGAAAGCTCTCCCGCAGGCCTGGATGGCTCGTGGGGGAAGCAAGAACTGGGCGCTCACTTTCCCTGCGAGCCATCCAGGCTTGCGGGAGGCTTTGCCTGGCTCGCGTCCCTCTGGTCAGAGGGACGAGCCGGGCGAAAGCTCTCCGCAGGCCTGGATGGCTCATGCGGGAAGGCAAGAGACGAGTGCTCGCTTCCCTCGCAGAGCCATCCCTCCTCCTCCTTCCCTGGCACCGCGGCGATCGGGACATCAGCAGCGCGGGAAGGAGGAGGGAGAAGGGAGATTCTCCTCCTCCTCCCTCCACCGCTGCGGAACCGGATCGCAGCGGCGGGGCAGAGAGAGGACGGAGGGTGGTGCAGGGAGGAGGAGCTGGCTCCCTTCCTTCTCCCTGCCCCTCCCTCCCTCCCCTCCCCCCCCCGCCGCTGCGATCTTGCAGCGGCGGGGCGGAGAGAGACTTGACGGAGGCGGTGCAGAGAAGGAAGAGCTGGCTCTCTTCCTCCTCCCTGCCCGCCTCCCCCCTGGCCGCCATTTTTTTTTAAAAAATATTTTTAAAAATATTTTTTTAAAAAAACAATTTCAGTAGGGTAGCGGATGGTAGCAGGGGCCGTGTCCAATAGGCTGGGGACCATATACGGACTGCGGGCCGGCTGTTGGACAGCCCTGTTCTAAGAAATTCCCCAAATTGTAGTTTGGTATGTTCCTCAGGATTCTCTAAACACATGGATGTCAACTAAAAGGAGGCCCCAATGAATCCAATTAAACTTTCGACTCATATTGTATATACTCCTGTATCAATCTAGAAATTTCAGCCCCTCCCCCAAAAAATCCAAAAACCTGGGTCAATATATGCATAGGTGTCACAATCACCGACTTAGTACTGCCCCTTTAACACACACACGGAGACGTAGCAAAGGCTAACTAGTTTTATTGAATATAAAAAGGTCCAAAAGGCAATTCTCTTGAAGAGATCAAAGAATAAAGCAAACAGCAAAGCTGTAGTCCAATTAAAGCAAAGTTCCAAAAGATAGTTCCAAAGCAAACGTGGCAATAAACTTGGCAAGTTCCGGATTGACTCCGGAACAAGCAGGGTATCCGCAGCAATGCGAATCAATAACAAGGCAAGGTCTTGGTCAAGGCGAGCCAAGCTAGGCTCCGTGGTTCCTCCGCTTTCACGCCCTTCAGATCAGGCGTGGCCGGAGAACTGAGGATCAGTTCCCACGGGCCGTTTCATCCTGCCGGCCCTCGACGATCTAGGGCCCGGCGTCTCCAGTCTCTACTTTCCGAACGGTGACGGTCTAGGGACAGATGCCAGCTCCTCCTGCCCTGCTCTATGTCCCTGCGTCTGTTATGGGAACAGCCCCGCTCTTCCAGTTCAGTATCGCTATCTCCTTGAGAAGCAGCCCCCCCGAACTTTCCCAGCCGCTGGCCTCCATCTGCTGCTCGGCCAGGTCCTGGGAACCTCGGCCGTTTGGGAATTCATAACTATCTCCGCTATCTGCTTCGCTGCCTCCCATCTCCACCTGGTCCGCTCCTTCCCGGAGAATGCTCCCACTCGAGATCCCATGCTAAACTCTCTACAGGTGAACTGGGCAAAGGCACTGCTGACCAATCTTGCTCTGGGCCTTCCAACTCGTCCTCCGAGTCCCCTTCAGCCTGTGCGGGTCCCAATGGCATCGGGACCCCGGCGCCTCACCCCTCCCAGTGGCACGAACGAACCCATGGGTGCCACACTATCCCCTCAGGGCCCCCTGCCGCCCGGGCTTGGGCTTGTCAGGATACTTATGGAAACGGCCACCAACTCCGCGCGTGGACATCTCGAGCCTTGACCCAAGCACGCTCTTCCGGGCCAAAACCTTTCCAGTCAATGAAATACCTAACTTCGGTGCGGATGCGAGCATCCAAAATGTC
>JARBWK010003698.1:7500-11837 GCA_030556195.1 Anolis apletophallus | reverse complement strand
GTCATTGGATGAGGGTCGCAGAGGTCTCTGGAAGTGAGGGAAGGTACTGGAAGTTTTTTATTGGTTCTGTCTTAAAAATCGCCAATAATGAAATAGTACTGAAGTTTTGAAAGGTTTGTTAGACTTCTGAAATTTTCACCACCAGAACTTTAGCAATACTGTGGAAGCAAAGCACCAGCGCCACCTAGTGTTAACCATCAGAACTTTAGCAACACTGTAGAAGCGAAGCACCAGCAGCACCTAGTGTTCACCACCAGAACTGTAGTTTTGTAAGTACTTTAGAACCATTTAGAACCATGATTGCCCAGGCTACTATCTATCTATCCATCCATCGATCATATCCTAGAGTTGGAAGGGATCCCAATGACCATCTATACCAGGGGTTCCCAAACTTTTTTCGTCTACCGCCCCCTTTCCAGAAAAAAATTTACTCACCGCCCCCCTAGAAATTATTTTTTTAAATTTTAATAGCAATTAAACAGAATGATATAAGTATTAATGCAGTGGTTCCCAACCTTTCTAATGCCATGACCCCTAAATAAGGTTCCTCATGTTGTTGTGACTCGGAACCATATTTCCATAAATAATTTTGCTACCCTTACGAATTGTAATCCAAATCTCTCATATGCAGGTCAAAGCGAAAAGGGTGGGGCCAAAGAAGAGGGCCACGCGACCCCTCCTAAATGGCCAATTGTTCACCGCCCCCTTAAAGGGGTTCACTGCCCCCCAAATTCCCCTGAGCCTCCCACCGCCCCCTTGGATCGCCTCACCGCCCACCAGGTGGTGGTACTGCCCACTTTGAGAATCAGCGATGTAGATGTTAAACAACATGGGGGACAGTAAGGAACCCTGCGGGACCCCACAAGTCAATGGTTGTGAGGACGAGGAGGTATCCCCCAGCAACACCTTCTGAGAACGACCCTCAAGGAAGGACTGGAGCCACTGCAAAGCAGGACCCCCAAGTCCCATGTTCCTGGGGCGTCCCAAAAGGATACCGTGATCGACAGCATTGAAGGCCGCTGAGAGGACTGGATGGCCCACGAGGTCTCTTCCAAGTCTATGATCCTAAGACGACTATTATTAATTGACAACTTTTGGGACGACATCAACAGAATATTCCTAGAGAAGACTCGATCCAAACATTCTCAAATGGTGACAGACAGAGATGCTTTTCGCCTGCTCTGCTCTTCTCCATTGGGAAGGAGAGAGAGAGTGTACCACGGAGAGGCGGATCTGCAATTTCTGAAGAAAAATATTTATTTCTATCGGCTAATACAAAGCGGAAGACATTTCGGGGATGAAGGGGGCTCTGTGGCTATTTCTCGACGGCAGCGGCGGCATCAGAAGTGCTCTTATCCTGGCCAGAGGTGGACGGGGCGGCGTTGGTGGCGGAGGTGCGGGAGAAGACCCGGGACAAGGCGCTGGAGACCTTCTGGATGACGGAGGAGCGCTGCTGGCGGGGGGCGGCCCCCGTATCCGAGGTGGTGACCGCAAGCACCTTCCCATCCTCGACATCTGCAGGGGGAGGCAGAAGACGTGGGGCTTTTGGGGGGTGAAGAAGTGTCTCGGCCCTGAATCCTTCCCTCCCCGTGGCTGGTTGCAACCCCCCCCCCCCCCCTGAATCCCCAATCTGGACATAACGAAATGATAATAATCTGTACACATAATATCAGTCAAAATATGTATGTGTTTGTGGCTGGGATGTCCACGTACACAGACAAGTTCCTGCCTCCACAAAGAGCTATAGTTCCCACTACCCAGGAGACACTAATGTCCCTCCCTCCAACGACATTCCCCCCAAGCAATATCCAATGGAGAAGCCTATGCATTAGTTAAAGAAGACTGACACCTAGTGGCTAGTGCTGGTACTGACAAAATAATAATAATAATAATCTATAAACATAAGAAAATTGAAAATATGTATGTGTGTATGTGGCTAGGGTGCCCACTTACACAGACAGGCTTTTGCCTCTGCAAACAGCTATTGCTCCCACTACTCAGGAGACACCAATGGCCCTCCCTCCCAACGACATTGCAGGTTATAGTGACCAAGACCCCTGCCAATGTCCTCCACCAACAACACACTGCCCACCACCCAAGTCAAGGCTTCCATATGGGGACCATTTCATCCTAGATTGTATTTGGGGGCAGATCCTCCCCTTTTTTATTATGGGGTGGTAGGGCCAAGGGTTAGGGTTAGATGCCCCTTTTCCCAGAAGGCTAGGAAACAGGAAATCATTCCCCTCAAAGCAATATCCAATGGAGAAGCCTATGCATTAGTTAAAGAAGACTGACACCTAGTGGCTGATGCTGGTACTGACAAAAATAATAAAAATAATCTATCTATACACATAATAAAATTGAAAATATGTCTGTGTGTCTGTGGCTAGGGTGCATGCCTTTCCTGCATGCCTCGGAATTCGGAATTTAACGAATCGGATACGAGTTCGGATCTAATCCGAAACCATGCACGTGCCTAATTGCCACCCGAACAGAGCCATGGCTGGCCTCTTCTGCAAAGGTAATCCTGCAACTTATGGGGATGGGCTCTATAGGACCTAATGCTGGGGGTCTTCCAAAGGCATTGCTGCCCCCCCCCCCCTCGGACCCCAGTTCCCAGGTGTGCAAAGGCAGGTGAAGAGGGGAGGTACCTGAATGTGCTTCAGAGATGGAGTCCTGCATCTTATGGTCCTGGTAGACGGAGGTGATCTAGGGAAGGAGGAGGAGAAAAGGCCGCTCAAGGCAGGTGTAAAGCCCACCTTCCTTCCTTCCTTCCTCCTTCCCTCCCTCTTTCCATTTCTTCCTTTTCTTTCTCCTTCCTTCCATTCTTTTGTCTTCCTCCCTTCCTGTCTTCCTCCCTCATTCCCTTCCTCCTTTTCTTCTTTCTCTCCTTCCTTCCTTTCTCCCCTCTTTCCCCCATTCCCCCTTGGTCATTCATTCCCTTTGTTTTCTTCTTCTTCACTCTCTCTCTCTCTCCTTCCTTCCTTCCTTCCATCCTTACCTTCTTCTTTTCCCTTTTCCCTCTCCTTCCTGTCTTCATCACTCCTTTCCTCCCTTCCTTCTTTTCCTCCTTCCTTTCTTTCTCCCCTCTTTGTCCCTTGGTCACTCATTCCCTTTGTTCTCTCTCTCTTCTTCTTCTTTCCATCTTTACCTTCTTCCTTCCTTTCCCTTTTCCCTCTCCTTCCCTTCCTGTCTTCTTCCTTGCTTCCTTCCTTCTCTCCTTTCTTTCCTTGCTTTATTTTCTCTTCCTGTCTTCCACCTTCCTTCCTTCTCTCCTTTCTTTCTTTGCTCTATTCTCTCTTCTTGTCTTCCTCCTTCCTTCCTCTCGCTCTTTCTCCCTCCCTTCCTGTTTTCCTCCCACATTCCATTTCTTTCTTTCTTCCTGCCATATCTGCTCCCTTCCTTCCTCCTTCCATCCTTCCCTTTTCTCTCTCCTTCCTTCCTTTTCTCTTTCCTTCTCTCCTTCCTTTCCTTCTTCCCTTCCATCCTTGCCTCCATCCTTTCTTTCCCTTGTCCTCCCTCCCAGTCTTCCTCCCTCATTCTGTTTCCTTCCTTCCTTCCTTCCTCCCTGTCACCCTCCTTCCTTTCCTAGAATCCTAGTCGGAAGAGACCTCGTGGGCCATCCAGTCCAACCCCATTCTGCCAAGAAGCAGGGAAATTGCACTCAAAGCACCCCCAACAGATGGCCATCCAGCCTCTGTTCAAAAGCCTCCAAAGGAGGAGCCTCCACCACACTCCAGGGCAGAGAGTTCCACTGCTGAACAGCTCCCACAGTCAGGAAGTTCTTCCTAATGTTCAGGTGGAATCTCCTTTCTTGTAGTTTGAAGACATTGTTCCATTGCGTCCTAGTCTCCAGGGCAGCAGAAAACAAGCTTGCTCCCTCCTCCCTATGACTTCCTCTCACACACTTATACATGGCTATCATGTCTCATCTCAGCCTTCTCTTCTTCAGGCTAAACATGCCCAGCTCTTTAAGCCGCTCGTCATAGGGCTTGTTCTCCAGACCCACCACCATGGTGGCGGGTGCAGCAAGGGCAGCGTGAAGGGAATGGCGGTGAAGGGGATGGCAGCAGCAGGGATGGCTGGCTTTGCTGGGCCACATCTGTCCCGCGGGCCATGGTTTGAGGCCCACTTCTGAAGACCTTAGGACCCCTCCCTTCCCTTCCCTAGGCTCCTTACCTCCACAGGGCCGCTCTCCTCAGTGTCCCGGGTGAGGTGCATGTCTACAGCCACTGCAAGAAAGACGGGGTGCAGCGGTGAGCCAAGGTAGGAATATCTTGCAGGTATGTATGTATGTATGTATGTGTGTGTGTGTGTGTGTGTGTGTGTGTGTGTGT
>JARBWK010003698.1:0-5000 GCA_030556195.1 Anolis apletophallus | reverse complement strand
GTACCTCTTGTCAATGGGGATGTGTCGTGTATCGTGTTCTGCAGTTGATGGGGGTTGGTGGTGGTAGGCCTAGCAGTGGATGTACATCTCAGTTCTAACGGGTTGAGTAATCTGTAAGTAAGGGTTCGTGGGTGGAAGGAATGAAGGTGGAGGTACTGAAGAGATAGGTTGCAGCTGGGTGTTTCTGGGTATAAGAGACTGATCTTTGGGACTGATCTTTAGGAGAAAAGTATTGGTCTTATTTTGGTGGGAGATGCTGCTGGTTTCCCCCCAGGTTTCTGGATTTCCGGTATCCTGACCTGTCTCCTGAACCTTTGGCGTCCTGGAACCTTGGTTTTTTGGACTAGCTTTTGACTACGGTATGGCACAGGGGTAGGGAACCTATGGCCCGGGAGCGAGATGTGGCTCTTTTCATGATTACATCTGGCTCTCCAGAGCAGCTCGGGCCTCGGTTTCCTTCCTTCCTTCCTTCCTTCCTTCCTTCCTTCCTTCCTTCCTTCCTTCCTTCCTCCCCTTCACTCTTTCCTTCTCCTTTTCTCCTTCCTTTCCCTCCCTCTCTCCCCTTCCTTCTTTCCTCCATTCTCCCTCTTCCTTCCTTCCTTCCTTCCTTCCTTCCTTTTCCTTTCTTTTCTTTCTTTCTCCCCTTCACCCTTTCCATCTTCTTTCTTCCTTGCTTCCTTCCTTCTTTCCTCCATTCTCCTCCTTCCTTCCTTCCTTCCTTTCCTTCCTTTCTTTCTCCCCTTTCCTTCCTTCCTTCCTTCCTCTTCCTTCCTCCCACTTCACCCTTTCTGTCTCCTTCTCTCCTTCTTTCTTTCCTTCATTCTCTCTTCCTTCCTTCCTCTTCCTTTCTTTCTCCCCCTTCACCCTTTCCTTCCTTCCTTCTTTCCTTCCTTCCTTCCTTCTTCCTTCCTCCTTCCTTCCTTCCTTCCTTCCTTCCTTCCTTCCTTTCTTTCTCCCTTTCCGTCTTTCCTTCCTTCCTTCCTTCTTCCTCTTCCTTCCTTCCTTCCTTCCTTCCTCCCCCTTCCTTCTTCCTTCCTTCCTTCCTTCCTCCATTCTTCCTCTTCCTTCCTTCCTTCCCCTTCACCCTTTCCGTCTCCTTCTCTCCTTCCTTCTTTCTTTCCTTCATTCTCCCTCTTCCTTCCTTCCTTCCTCCTTTCTCCCCTTCCCTTTCTCCCCCTTCACCCTTTTCCATCTTCTTCCTTCCTTCCTTCTTTCCTCCATTCTCTCCTTCCTTCCTTCCTTCCTCCTCCATTCCACTTCCTTTCTCCCCCTTCACCCTTTCCATCTTCTTCTCTCCTTCCTTCTTTCCTCCATTCTCCCTCTTCCTTCCTTCCTCCTTTCTTTCTCCCCCCTTCACCCTTTCCGTCTTCTCTCTCCTTCTTCTCCTTTCTTCCATTCCTTCCTTCTTTCTTTCCTTCTTCCTTCCTTTCCTTCCTTCCTTCCTTCCTTCTTTCTTCCTTCTTCCTTCCTTCCTTTCTTCCTTCCTTCCTTCCTTCCTTCCTTCCTTCCTTCCTTCCTTCTTTCCTCCATTCTTCCTCTTCCTTCCTTTCTTCCTTCCTTTCTTTCTCTTTCTTTCTTTCCTTCTTTCCTTCGCCCCTCCTCCATTCTTCCTCTTCCTTCCTTCCTCTTCCTTCCTTCCTCTCCCCCCCTTCACCCTTTCCATCTTCTTCTCCTTCCTTCTTTCCTCCATTCTCCCTCTTCCTTCCTTCCTCCCACTTCACCCTTTCTGTCTCCTCTCCTTCTTTCCTTCCTCTTCCTCCTTTCCTTCCCTTCCTTCCTCTTCCTTTCTTTCTCCCCCTTCACCCTTTCTGTCTTCTTCTCTCCTTCCTTCTTTCCTCCATTCTCCCTCTTTCTTCCTTCGTTCCTTCCACCTCCTTCCTTTCTCCCCCTTCACCCTTACCGTCTCCTTCTCTCCTTCCTTCTTTCCTCCATTCTCCCTCACTCACTCTTCCTTCCTTCTTTCCTTCCTTCCTCTTCTATTCTTTTCCCCAAGTCTTCCTTTCCTTCGGAAGGAAGGAAGGAAGGAAGGAAGGAAAGAAGGAAGGAAGGAAGGAAGGAAGAGGGAGAATGGAAGGAGGAAGGGGAAGAAAGGGAAGGAGGGAGAGAGGAAAAGGAAGGGAAGGAAGAAAGGAAGGAAGGAGAATGGAGGCAAGAAGGAAGAAGGAGAAGGAAGGAGAGAGGGGAAGGAAGGAAGGGGAGAAGGAAGGAAGGGGAAGGAAGAAAGAAGGAAGGAAGGAAGGAAGGAAGGAAGGAAGGGAAGGAAGAAGAGGGAGAAGGAAGGAAAGAAGGAAGGAGAGAAGGGAAAAGGAAGGAGAGAAGGGGAAGGAAAGGGTGAAGGGGAGAAAGGAAGGAAGGAAGAGGAAGGAAGAGAGAGGGAGAATGGAAGAAAGAAGGAAGGGGAGAGAGGGAGGGAAAGGAAGGAGAAAAGGGGAAGGAAAGGGTGAAGGGGAGAAAGGAAGGAAGGAAGAGGAAGGAAGAGAGAGGGAGAATGGAAGAAAGAAGGAAGGGGAGAGAGGGAGGAAGAGGGAAGGAGAAGGAGAAGGAAGGGGAGGAAGGGGAGAAAGGAAGGGAAGGAAGAAGGAGAATGAAGGAAAGAAGGAAGGGGAGAGAGGGAGGGAAAAGGAAGGAGAGAAGGGGAAGGAAAGGGTGAAGGGGAGAAAGGAAGGAAGAGGGAGAGCCAGGTGCAATCCTGAAAAGAGCCACATCTGGCTCCCGACCCTTAGGTTCCCGACCCCTGATCTGGGGAAAGGTCTTCAGAAGACGATTGGCCAGGTGACAAAATCAATGAGTCAGAAGAGAGGAAGAGAAGCTTCATCCAGCTGCCCGCAGATTCCCAGGCGGGGCAAAGGTCAGCGTGCTTGTGAGCGAAGAGATGGCCGTCTGGATGTAAACGTCATGCTTTTTCTATCGCCTTCAATGCGCTTGTTGCTGGTTTATCCTGGCCTGTGGTGGTGTTGAAGGACAGAGGTGTTCCTGCCTGGGAGACAACAAGGGAAAGCAGGAGGGGGTGGGCAGAAGGAAGGAAGGAAGGAAGGAAGGGGCTCACCTGGTGGGTGCTGGACCACGATTGTGAGATGTCCTCCGTCTCCGGGGCTTTGGGCGACTCCTCCTCCTCGGCCTCTTTGGCAGCCTCAGGAGCAACTCCCAAGGAACTCTTCCGGAGGATGCTGGGGCCAGGTGCCTTTGCCTGGGGGGGCTCAACCGGTGGGGCCTGCTTCGGGAGGAAGAACAGATCCCCTCAGAGCGTGAAAGAGGAAGAGAGGAAGGAAGGAAGGAGGGAGGAAAGGAAGGAAGGTATAATAATAATAAAGAAGTAAAACAAGTAGAAGAGTGTAGTAGTATAAGTTGTAATGGAAAGTTAAAAACACGATAAGAAAATATGCCTAAAGATGTTTCTGATTATTTTTTTCTTTGTTTACGGTTGGATTGTATTTAATATGGCGTACTCGATTGTCTAAGACAGTGTTTCCCAACCTTTTTTGAGCCGCGGCACACGTTCTACATTCACAAAATCCTGGGGCACACCACCAACCAAAATGACACAAAATGACACTCTAACACAGTAATACATCTAGTTAATATGTTTTAAAATGTATTTATACACTCAGTGTGAAACCTGGGCCTGTTTCGATGACCACAACATAGATATGACTTCCTCTCACATACTATACGTGGCTATCATGTCTTCTCTCAGCCTTCTCTTCTTCAGGCTAAACATGCCCAGCTCTTCAAGCCACTCCTCATAGGGCTTGTTCTCTAGACCCTTGTGAAATTTCACCCTGAGTGAAACTTGCTTCCAGTTAACTATGGATGTCATGAAGCTGTTATAAACAGTTCCTTGGGGGAAAAATATTTGGTAGAGGATAATTTTATTTAAAAATATTTTATTTATTTTATTTATTATTTTATAATAATATAATACAATAATAATATAAAAATATAATAAAATGTTATATTATATTATGATATAATGTTATATTATACTATAATGTCAATATATAATATTACTGCGCGAATGAAGATTCTTAGGAAGGACTCATCCCACGCTATTTACAAGCGCGTTGATGACTAAAAAGGCCAATCTGACATAGGCAAGTTCGGTTGCAGAAAGCACAGCAGAAAGTCTCCTTGGGTGATGTTGTTACCAAGTTGCGGTTCTTTCTGAATTGTCGTTTCTCTTCGAGACCCATTCGGCGTGTCTTCTCAAAAGAGGCCGCAGCATTGTGGATCGTGCGTCTCCATGCCTCCCGATGTGAGGCCAGGGTGGACCATTGTGGGTGATCAATCTGGCCGAGCCTGAGATGCTGTTTCAGGGAGTCCTTATATCTCTTTTTTGGGGCGCCTCTCTTGCGCTGACCCCTGGCGAGTTCACCATAGTATCTTTGGGAGGCGGTGGTCCTCCATCCTAGAGATGTGCCCTGCCCAGCGCAGCTTTGTTCTCAATAGCATGGCCTCAACGCTGGTGATCCCTGCTTGCTCAAGGACAGCAACATTCGTCACATAGTCGGTCCAGTTTAGGATTGTGCGAAGATGAAAGCGTTCGAGGAGTCGTAGGTGTTGGCGATAGGTAACCCATGTTTCAGACCCATATAGGAGAACAGACAGTACGATAGCTCTGTACACACTGATTTTGGTGCGTTGCCTCAGGTGCTTGTTGCTCCAGACTCTTTTGTGAAGCTTTCCGAATGCACTCTATGCCTTTGCTAATCTGTGATCTATCTCTTTATCAATCTTGGCATCTGAAGAGATGATGCTTCCCAGGTAGGTGAACTACTGAACGGACTTAAGCACAGGTTTGCCTATGCTGATGTGGGGATGGTGGTGTTCTTCCTGTGGTGCGGGCTGGTAGACGACTTCCGTTTTTTTCAGGCTGATTTCCAGCCCAAACAGCTCTGCAGCTGTTGCAAAGCAGGATGTGAGGCGCTGCAGGGCTGCTTCTGAATGGGCGACAAGGGCAGCATCGTCAGCAAAAAGCAGCTCACGGACTAGATAGTTTAGAG
>JARBWK010003697.1:0-11837 GCA_030556195.1 Anolis apletophallus | reverse complement strand
TTGTCACTGAAGATTACTATTCCATTGTGTACTACTGAGATATTGATGTACCCTCTCAATGAGAATCCATCCACTGTGCTGTTCGATTGTACTGTTACATGTTATATGATTCCATTGTGATATTTTTATACTGCAACTTGATACATTGTGAATACAAATATTTTTGACAACTGTTGTATAATTTGTCTTCCACCAGAGAGCTGCTGACTGGGATCCTGCATTTGGAAAGAGAAATCCCCCCAGTGAGGGAGCCTTACCAAGAGAGTCCACCATCCCACGAATCTCCTCCATGACCTGCTCGTGCAAGGCTTTCTGACCCGGATCCAGGAGAGCCCACTCCTCCAAAGAGAAATGGACATCCACGTCCTCAAAGGCGATTGGGCCCTGGTGGGAGAATAAGACATTTCCTTCTCACATCAGGGAAATCAAGGAAAATAATTACAAGAATCTCTTTGAAATGATTGAGGTTTCTGTTGGTTCAGTCTTTTCTGTTTCACAATGGCTTCAAACTACAGGAAAGGAGATTCCACCTGAACCTGAGCAAGACCTTCCTGACTGTGAGAACTGCCCTGGAGTCTGGTGGAGGCTCCTCCTTTGGCAGCTTTTAAACAGAGGCTGGATGACCATCTGTCGAGGGTGCTTTGAATGCCATTTTCGTGCTTTTTGGCAGGGGGTTGGACTGGATGACCCACGAGGTCTCCTCCAACTCTAGGAGTCTATGATTAAGGCTGGGACCAATGGCCCCCAGGCAGCTCCAGCCCTCCTCTCCCAGGAATCCTTCTGCTCACCTGGTTCAGTTCCACTCCCTCACAAAGCGGAAGGAGCGACTCTGGATTCGGCAACAACATCGTTCCAGCCTCTAGGAAAGAGATAACAAGGTGCGGAAAGTGATCACATAAATATGTCTCAGAGGTAACAACAAGGGTCCTAAAAAGAAACCAATGAGGAAATGACCCCATGAAGACAGAAGCGTTTTAGAGTTTAGAGTTTAGGCCATTTATTCTCAAGCAGTGATTTAAGGAGCTTGTGTTGGAAGGAGTCCTGGGCTTGGTAGTTCAATGGACTCAAGTTATTCTTGGTTGTCTGTTTGTCTTCCAGCTCAGTTTCAGGGCTCATCTTCGCTTCGGGTTTCACCTGAGAACATACCATATGGCTGATCCCACCCAACAGTATGCAAATGTAGAAGTATATCTATAAAGAAAACTCCAAATCACACCTTTAGCCACCAAATCATACCTATATACTCCTTACAAGCCAAAATGATCCTACACGTATGCCTTCTCTAGCTCAAACTGATTGTGGGTGTGCTACAATCCCCAGAAGGGCAATTTGCATTGACACAAAACACTAAAACTCCCAGAAGGGTTCCTCCTTACCCTCTAAGGCTGCAGCCCCATCTCCGTCCTGCTTGAGCTCCTTCTGCTGGAGGCTCTGGGTGGTGCCTGAGTGAGATTCAGGGACATCGGGGTGGACTTCAATGCAGTTATTTTGCACCTGGAAGAACACAGAGTATTCCAGAAGTAGTATGATGAAATTTTTTTTAAAACCACAGAGCTATTTTCAAAAAACGTGCCAAGACATACGGATGGCCCTCAAAATGGCCAGAATGAACTGAGCTCACCGTCTCCTCTTCCTGCGTCTTCTCTGCCTGGCTCAGGAGGAAGCCTTCTGCCAGGGCCACCGCCTGGGAACTGGTCTCTGCCCCACATTCCCTCACCCAGGACGACATCTCGGAGGGAAGGAGAGCCAGGAGCTGCTCAAAGACCACCAAGTCCAACATCTCCGCCTTGGTGCGCCTTTCTGGTTGGAGCCACTGGCGGCAGAGAAGGTGCAGCCGGCTGCAAACCTCCCGAGGTCCTGACGTCTCCCTGGAGCCAAAGTCCCTGAATCGCTGGCATAGGAAATCTGGAGTGAGCACTTCCTCTGGCAGGCTCTCCTGGGTGGCTCTCTCCTCGAATGCTCCACTCGGCTTGGCCTGAATGAGGGAAGGGCCTTTTCCCAGGCTGGGCTCAGAAGAGTCTTTCCCTCCCATCTTCTCAGGAAGACCTTGCGCTGTTGCCAGGATCTCCTGCAAGGCAAAAACATTGGGAAATTACTGAGGGTAGAAAGAAAGGGGCAGGAAAAGCAAGCAAGATGTTTGATGGGATAGAAAGAAAATGGGGAAACAACCCCAGTCCCATTTTAGCATATCTCTGTGGCCATAAATGATGCTGCTTTTCAGTCCTTATACACCACTTACAAGATATTTTGGTGTCCAGAGCAAACAAGGCAGCACCTACTTATGCTTGGGATAAACTCTAGTTCACACCAGCAGTTCCCAAACTTTTTTGCTCAAAGAAACCTTCAGAAGATTTCTTTTTCTTCTTCCGCACGAAACCCTAACTCTGTCCCTAAGAAGCACTGTGAACCCGCAAAGTTATTCCTTTTTTCATCTACTCCTATTGGCTGAGTGTTTTGTATAATGTAGTAGGTTTAGAAATTAAGAGAAAACAATGTATTGTTGAAGGCTTTCATGGCCGGAATCACTGGGTTGCTGTAGGTTTTTTGGGCTGTGTGGCCATGTTCTAGAAGAGAAAAGATTTTAAATATAGCGACAAAGCTTTAGTTTGGTACAGGAAGTTTTTGAATTCACAGCTAAAGTGATGAACAAACCTGTTTCATTTTGTTTGGAGACTGGGCTCTATGTCCAGCAGCTGAATATAATAATAATAATAATAGCAACAACAACAACTTCAATTGGATGACTTCAATGCAGTTATTTTGGGCCTGGAAGAGCACAGAGTATTCCAGAAGTAGGATGGAGAAAGATCAGGGTCAACATATTTAAGTAGAGTAGCAACTGAGCTCACAGTGGATCTGGAGGTGAGGGCAGGAGGGGCAGAGCAGGTGGGGAAAGAGGCCGAGGAGCAGAGCCTGGCTTCTCCCTCACATGGGCCCCATCTTGGAAGGAAGGCAGGATGTACGTGTAACCTATCCATCAGTCCCAAGGTGAGTGAACCCAAGAGGAAATGCCTCACCTGTCCTTCCTGCTTCTCGTCCTCTGCCCGACTCAGGAGGAAGCCTTCCGCCAGGGCCACCGCCTGGGAACAGGTCTCTGCCCCACACTCTCGGACCCAGCTGCCCATCTCTGGGGGCAGGATGCTCAGGAACTGCTCCAGGATCACCAGGTCCAGCATCTCCGCCTTGGTGTGTTGCTCCGGCTTCAGCCACTGGCGGCAGAGAGAGTGGAGGCGGCTGCAAACCTCTCTGGGCCCCTCGCCCTCTCGGAAGGAGCACTGCCTGAAGCGCTGGTGCTGTGTGTTGGAGCTATAAAGGTCCCAGGATGCTGCACTGCTCCCAAGTCCTGCTTCAGGTCCAGGTGAGCTGGGTCTCTCCATGTTGGAACCACTGTTTGTCGAAGAAGCAAACTGGATCCAAGATGCTCTTCCTGGCTCGTCTTTCTATGGAAAGAATTCCCTCAACAGGCTCTGAATGGAAAAAGGGAAGACGAAAATTTAAGAGGTGTCCAAATAAAAGAAAGAGAAAATTAAAGTCAAGGCCTTTGCAGACGACGTGGTTTTGATTATTGAGAATCCAGTAGACTCCATAACAAATTGGCTAGATAAAGTAGAAGAATTGGGAAGGGTGGCGGGATTCAAAATAAATAAAGATAAAACACAGATATTAGTTAAAAATATATCAGAAGAAAAGAAACAGGTTCTACAGAAGAAATCCGGAATGAAAATATCAAATAAGGTAAAATATTTAGGAATAACTCTGACCTCCAAAAAATTCACAATTATTTAAAAATAATTATACGGATAAGTGGAAGGATATATCTAAGGATTTAGCTAAATGGCCGAAACGGAGCAAATCCTTTTTAGGAAAGATAGCATGGATTAAGATGTATATACTTCAAAACTAATTTTTTTATTTATGACACTTCCTACAGTAAAAAATGAAATTGGCTTTAAGATATGGATGAAAGATTGATCTGGGTTTGTCTGGGGTGGGAAGAAACCTCGGGTAAAGATGAAAACATTAAGAGACACTGCCGGGGGAATCCTTTTCTCATAGTATGTACGTATATACTCACATTTAGTTGAATTCAGTCTTAAAATATATTATATATATTATATGGCTCTCACTGAAATAAATTTCCAAATATTTTGCTTTCATGGCTCTCTGAGTCCAAAAGGTTCCCGACCCCTGCCTCTGCTTCTCCAGCCTCCAGGCCCACCTGGCCTCCCCTTGAGCTCCCCTTCAGCCCCAACCCACACTTCCTCCCCCCACACGTGATCCCTTCAGCTGGTGCCTCAGGATCCATCGCCTTCCTTGTGAAGAAGAACCCAGAGACTTTGAAACAAGAGACAAAAATCAAATTATATTTTTCTTTCTTTCTTTTGTTGTTGTTGGTTTGCTATTGTTTTCTTTTTTAAAAAAGTTTTGTGGGTTTTTTGTTTTGTTTTTTTTCTTTTAAATATATTTTTCTTCTTTTTCTCTCATGTTTGATCTCCTTGTTGTGTGCCCTTCCCTACACCCCTCCCTTACCAACATCCCCACCCCCCAAACCTCCATATAACCCCACCTATTCCCCCCACTTTCCTTTAAGATCCTTGTCTACACTGTATTTGAAAATACCAATAAACATCATTTAAAAACCCATAACATGATCTCTGCAGTTTTGCTTCTGTTATGAATCGTAATGCTCATCAAACCCTTCCAGTATTTCCTGTTGGTCCTGGGAGTCCTGCGTGCCAAGTTTGGTCCAATCCCATTGTTGGTGGAGTTCAGAATGCTCTTGGATTGTAGGCGAACTATAAATCCCAGCAACTACAACTCCCAAATGATGAAATCAATCCCCTCCCAACCCCACCAGTATTCCAATGTGGACGTATTGGGTGTTTGTGCCAAATGTGGTCCAGTGAATGAAAATACCTCCTGCCTCTCAGAGATTGACACGACGATTCAGAACAGGAGCAAAATGACAGTTATGAAGCAGCAAAAATAATAATGTTCTGGTTGGGGGTCACCACCACATGAGGAAAGGGATTAAGGGGTCACGGCATGAGGAGGGTGAGAGACCCTGTCCTAGATTGTTCCTTCCTCAGAGTTAAATACTCCTTTTACTCCTGAAGAAGGCAAGGCCCAAGATGACCAGGGAGATCCCGGAGTGCTGCTCCCACCTCGCCAGGAGGAGTCTCTCCTCTGAACTGACCCTTGGCAGGAACCTTCCCAGGCTGGCCGTTAGCCCCCCCCTTCCTGCTGCCGCTGCCTGGAGCTGTGTCGCTATGGCAACGCCTGGGCCTCAGGCCTAGTCCCTCCAGTCAGCCAAGGCTTCTCTCTCTCCCAACCTCCATCCACAGGCCTCAGACCCACGTGATGACCACTAGGCGTTTCGTGACAGCCCCCAATCCACTGCGAGTCCAGGCCTGGGCCCACTCCGGCCTCCCTCCCTCTTCGGCCCTTTGGAGAAAGAAAGAAGGCCTGGGATGAAGACTCACCGGAAGGAGGAGAAAGAAAGAGGGAGGAGAGAGGCAGGGGGCCAAGAGGAGGAGGAGGTCCCAGCCAGGCAAGGAGGGCGGAAGAGGAAGGAGCCTGGTCCCTAGAGGGCATGGCAGGGTCTGACATGGTCCGGGGAGGAGGCTGATGGGCCCAGAGTGTGAGGATTTGAAATGGTGGGCTGACTGGAGAGAGAGGTGTCAGCAGCCGATTGGCTGAGTGTGCCAGGGGCCAGGGTTCTGATTGGCTGCTGCCTCTGGCTGGCTGCTGAGGCCAAGAGTTCCAACTGCCGTTCTGCCCTTTGTGAGGAAACATGGCTGGCTGCCCACGGCCTTGAAGCCTTTTGATCCTTTGGAGGCTGGAGGCACGTTGGAGTCGCCCACTTCTTGCCCACAAGAGGGAGATATAGTGTCTGTCCGTCCATCCCTTTCTCATCTAAATGCCATCTATTCTATGCTGTAGTTTCACGTCTTGTCAGGAGAGAGATTTCCACCTTTTATGAGCAAAGCCTGATGTTGTTCTTGTCTGAGTCCAAAATGGAGCCCATGAACAAGCCCTTCCCTCCATTTTTCCTGACTTGGGTTGTGTTTCTTCTTCCAAAATGACATACACAGAAGCAGAGCCAGGTGATGCCGGGCCTCCTTCCACTGGGAGGAAATGAGGGGCTGGGGTGGGTGAATGCCATCACCCGACTGAAAGCCTGGGGTTGTGGGAGGGGATGGGCACTGAAACCTTTTAGTTAAGTATAGAAGGGCCCTTGTAGAATGGCTGACCACTGCCATTTCCCCTCCTAAGCATGTAAAAAGATCAGAAGTGGTCTGCAATGGTAACAGGGGAGCGATGCTTTTTTGAGTTCTCTCTAATTTCCTATTTTAAAAAGATTCAAGGTACAGTACTCACATCAACCCATCGATTAGGGGTGTGTGGATTTTTATATTAAAATTTCTAGGCATATACACGAGTTTATAGAATACAAGCTGAGAGGGAATGAGGCCTGGGCCCAGTCTGGCCCTCCCTCCAGGGGTTTTGGGCTCCGGCCCTTTGGAGAAGGAATGGGAAGAAGAATGGAAAGAAGACTCACCAGGAGAAGAGACAGGCTGCAAAGAGGAGGAGGAGGAGGAAGAGGAGGAGGAGGAGGGAGAGGCCAGAGGGGCTGATGGGCCCAGAGTGTGAGGATTTGAAATGGTGGGCTGACTGGAGAGAGAGAGATGTGTCAGCAGCCGATTGGCTGAGTGTGTCAGGGCCCAGGGTTCTGATTGGCTGCTGCCTCTGGCTGGCTGCTAAGGTCAACCATTCTAACTGCCATGAAGAAACATGGCTGGCTGCCCTTGGAGCCTTAAATTTTGAATTAATGTGAATTAAAATACAGTTTTCAATCTGAAGATTGTGTCTAGCCTGCATTATTTATTTATTCAAGTAGTATTCTTGATCAGACAGCAGACACTATGCCAAAATCCCTCGTCATAGGGCCCCGCTCCTCATGGGGCTTGTTCTCCAGACCCTTGATCCTTTGAGTTGCCCTCCTCTGGACCCATCCCACTTTAGAGTCAACATCTCCCTTCAGTTGTGGTGCTCAGAATTGGGCCCAATATCCCAGGTAAAGGGGTCTAACCGAGGCGGAAGAGAGCATGGGGAGCATGACTTCCCTCGACCGAGGCACTCGGCTCCTCTTGATGTAGGCCAAAACCCCATTGGCTTTTTTTTGCCGCCACATCACATGGTTGGCTTTCCCTGGAGCCTCTGCTTTCCCCACCTGGCTCCACCTGGCCTCCCATTGAGCTCCCATTCAGTCCCAACACCCATTTTGAAGGAACAAGAACGGAATACGCAAAACTATGGAAACAACAAAAGAAGCCAATAACACAAAATTGGATTACAAAAGTTTTCAAAGTGGCCAAAATGAACAAATGAACTTTAGCTGCACGACAAAGAAAGACCCAGAAGCAGAGCCAGGTGATGCTGGGCCCTCCTTCCTTCCACTGGGGCCTCTGCTTCTCCAACCTCCAGGCCCACCTGGCGCCACCTGGCCTCCCATCCAGTCCCAACCCAGGCTGGATCCCCCCACCCGTGATTCCTTCAGCTGATGCCTCAGGACACAGACCCTTCCTTGTGAAGAAGAACCAGGAGACTCTATGGGGAGCAAATTCCACAGGCGTGGGGCCACTGCTGAGAAGGCCTGTCCCTCGTCCTCGCCAAGCACACTTGCAAGGCTGGCGGGATTGAGAGGTGGGCCTCCCCAGACAATCTTAATCTTGTTCCTTCCTCAGCGTCAAATAATCCTTTTATTCCTTAAGAACGCAAGGATTAGAAAATTGGATTAGAAACGTTTTTGAAATGGCCAAAATGGACAGATTAATTTCAGCTGCACGACAAAGAGATACACCGAAGCAGAGCCAGGTGGTGCCGGGCCCTCCTTCCTTCCACTTGGGCCTCTGCTTCTCCAACCTCCAGGCCCACCTGGCGCCACGTGGCCTCCCATCCAGTCCCAACCCAGGCTGGATCCCCCCCACCCGTGATTCCTTCAGCTGATGCCTCAGGACACAGAGCCTTCCTTGTGAAGAAGAACCAGGAGACTTTGGAACAAGAGACAAAAACTGCTGCTCTGGGACCAGAGTGAAGAGAGGGGCCAGGAAGACCCTTCCCCCTTGTCTCCTGGGTCTTCATGGAACCCTCGAGTCAGAAGAGACCTCGTGGGCCATCCACTCCAACCCCATTCTGCCAAGATGCAGGACAATCTCCTTCAAAGCATCCCCGAGAGGTGGCCATCCAGCCTCTGTTTAAAAACCTCCATAGAAGGAGCCTCCACCACACTCCAGGGCAGAGAGTTCCACTGCTGAACAGCTCTCATGGTCAGGAAGTTCATCCTCATGTTCAGGTGGAATCTCCTTCCTTTCCTGTAGTTTGAAGCCATGGCTCCATTGTGTCCTAGTCTCCAGGGCAGCAGAAAACAAGCTTGCTCCCTCCTCCCTCTCACATATTTATACATGGCTATCATGTCTCCTCTCAGTCCCCTCTTCTGCAGGCTAAACATGCCCAGCTCTTTAAGCCGCTCCTCATAGGGCTTGTTCTCCAGACCCTTGACCATTTCAGTCCCATTTCAGGTGGGAGCCCCTCCCCCAGCACCCACTGCTGCTCTGGGACCAGAGTGAAGAAAGAGGGGCCAGGAAGACCGTGCCACCTTGTCTCCTGCACTCTGCTAAAATATAATATAATATATTGTGTACACATATAATATTGATAATATTATAATGTGATACAATATTATACTCATAATAATACCATATTTTAATTATATATTTTATATTACGTGTAATATTACTAATAATATTACAGTATAATGGTACAGTACAATATAGGACTATATAATACTAATATTGTGCTATGGTAATCTATATAAATAAAAATGTAATGTTCGTTTGTGGAATTGACATAACTCAAACACGAATGGGCAAATTGTCTCAAAATTTGGACACTATCCCCTAATGACCATCACTCACAAAACCCCAAAAATAGCAGAAAGGAGTTTAAAAACTCAAAGAAGCTAAACGATGAAAAGCTAAATGACGATACAGAACAAGGGAAGGAAGAGGGAGGGAAGGAAGGGAGGAAGAAAGAGAGGGAAAGGAAAGAGAAGGAAACATTCTTATTATTATGATGTCCCTCATTTCTAACCCGCCCTCCTCAACCCCGAGGGCGGACTCAGGGCGGCTTACACCGGCAACAATGTGATGCCAAGATAACGCAAATATAAACAAATATAACAGTTTAAAAGAGTAAATAGAACATTAAGGTAAGAACGCATTAAAAACGTTGTCACCAATCCATAGAGCCAATGCCAGTCCCATTCAACATCTCAAGTGCTGTCGTGTTTGCTGTCCAAAGGCCTCGTCCCAGGACCACCATTTAACCTTCTTTCTGAAAGAAAGGAGGGGAGAGGCCGACCTGATCTCTCTGGGGAGCGGGTTCCACAGGCGTGGGGCCACTGCCGAGAAGGCCCTGTCCCTCGTCCTCGCAAAGGGACTGGGCCTCAGGCCTAATCCCTCCAGTCAGCCAAGGCTTCTCTCTCTCCCAACCTCCATCCACAGGCCTCAGACCCACGTGATGACCACTAGGCCTTTCGTGACAGGCCCCAATCCACTGCGAGTCCAGGCCTGGGCCCACTCCGGCCCTTTGGAGAAAGAAAGAAAGAAGGCCTGGGATGAAGACTCACCGGAAGGAGGAGAGGAAAGAGGAGAAGAGACAGGCTGCAAAGAGGAGGAGGAAGAGGCCAAAAGGGGCAAACTCTTCTCTTCTGTCCCAGCAGGGCAAGGGAGGGCGAAGGAGAGAGAGTTTGGACTCAGAGTGCGAGGATTTGAAAGGGTGGGCTGACTGGAGAGAGAGAGGTGTGCCAGCAGCCGATTGGCTAAGTGTGCCAGGGGCCAGGGTTCTGATTGGCTGCTGCCTCTGGCTGGCTGCTGAGGCCAAGAGTTCCAACTGCCGTTCTGCCCTTTGTGAGGAAACATGGCTGGCTGCCCACGGCCTTGGAGCCTTTTGATCCTTTGGAGGCCGGAGGCACGCTGGAGTCGCCCACGTCTTGCCCACGAGAGGGAGATATAGTGTCCGTCCGTCCATCATTTAAATGCAATCCATTCTATGCTGTAGTTTCCCGTCTTGTCAGGAGAGAGATTTCCACCTTTTGTGAGCAAAGCTGGATGTTGTTCTTGTCTGAGTCCAAAATGGAGCCCATGAACAAGCCCTTCCCTCCATTATTCCTGATTTTGGTTGTGGTTCTTCTTCCAAAAAACCATACACCGAAGCAGAGCCAGGTGGTGCTGGGCCCTCCTTCCTTCCACTGGGGCCTCTGCTTCTCCAACCTCCAGGCCCACCTGGCGCCACGTGGCCTCCCATCCAGTCCCAACCCAGGCTGGATCCCCCCGTGATTCCTTCAGCTGATGCCTCAGGACACAGAGCCTGGCCTTCCTTGTGAAGAAGAACCAGGAGAGTTTGAAACAAGAGACAAGAACTGCTGCTCTGGGACCAGAGTGAAGAGAAAAGGGGCCAGGAAGGCCGTTCCCCCTTGTCTCCTGGGTCTTCATGGGATCATAGAGTAGGAAGAGTCCTCGTGGGCCATCCAGTCCAACCCCATTCTGCCAAGAAGCAGGACAAGCAGGACAAACCCTAGGAAATCTTTCCTCGAGTGCGGAGTACCCCAGGGCGCCATATTATCACCAACGTTGTTCAACATCTACGGTATGTCCGGCCTTGGCTGGTATAGCCCGAGCTTCGGCCTAGGGTGCTACAATATGCCGATGACACTCAGCTCCTGCTGAAGCTGGAGCCTGGCGCAACTTCGGTGCCCGAAAACTTCACTTTCGAGGTCTGGAAGCAGTAACAAAATGGCTCCGTGCCCACAAACTCAAAATAAATCCATCAAAGACGGAGATCTTATGGCCGGGCCGCCCAGAACCACCTTTCCCACTGCCCCTTCGAAGGGAACCATTGATTCCGTCCCCCCCTCAGTAAAGAGCCTTGGTGTTATCCTGGACTCCAAATTGTCGATGGAGGCCCAGGTTGCCTCCACGAGCAAAAGGGCCTCCTTCCACCTGCCCCAAGCGAGACAACTGGCGCCCCTACCTCCCGACGGAAGCGCTAGCTACAGTAATCCATGCCACGGTTACATCACGGCTGGATTACTGTAACGCCTATGTGGGTCTGCCCCGGTCACTAACCCGCAGGATCCAGATTGTGTAGAGAACGCGGCCGCCAGGCTTCTCACAGGAACATCGATGAGATGCCACACTCACCATCCTGCAGCGCCTGCACTGGCTGCCCGTTGAGTATAGAGCCTTACATAAGACCTTGACCTTGGCTTTCAAAGCCCCACGGGGCCGGGGCCCAACATACTTAAAGGACCCGCTTGCTGATGCCTGCCTACTCAGGACACCGCGGCCGGCAAACAAGAACCTCCTTTAAGGCCCTGGGCGTGAAAGAGGCCCACCTGAGGCCACGAGACGGAGATCGTTCTCCATTGTGGCCCCTGCTCTCTGGAACTTGATGCCACCGACCAGAGAGCCTCCTCGACCTGCCCCAGTTCCTGACCACTCTAAAGACCTGGCTATTTAGAAAGCCCATGGCTAATGCAGAACCAGGGAACTCAACTACCTGAGCCTGGCCCTTCTGCATTTAACCCCTAAATATTTTAATCTAAATTTTAATATTTTTAATATTTTTAATTGTTGAATTGTTATGTAAGTCGCCCGGAGCACTAACGTGGAGGGCGACTCAGAAATAATAAAGTCAGTTCAGTTCAGTTTCAGTTCAAAGCACCCCGACAGATGGCCATCCAGCCTCTGTTTAAAAAAGCACTCCATAGAAGG
>JARBWK010003696.1:0-11837 GCA_030556195.1 Anolis apletophallus | reverse complement strand
AATAGACCATAAAAAGTAAAGGTTTCCCTGACATTAAGTTCAGTCGTGTCCGACTCTCAGGGTGGAGCTCATCTCCATGTCTAAGCCCTAAGAGCCGGCGTTGTCTGTAGACACCTCCAAGGTCATGTGGCCAGCATGACTGCATGGAGTGCCATACCTTCCCGCCAGAGCAGTACCTACTGATGTTTTCACATTTGCATGTTTTCGAACTGCTAGGTTGGCTGACTGGGCCTAACAGCAGGAGCTCACCCCGCTCCTGGATTCGAACCGCCGACCTTTTGGTCAGCAGCAGACCAGGACGCAATGGAGCAATGGCTTCAAACTACAGGAAAGAAAGGAGATTCCACTTGAAAATTGGGAAGAACTTCCTGACTGTGAGAGAGAACCGTTCAGCAGTGGAACTCTCTGCCACAGAGTGTGGTGGAAACTCCTTCTTTGGATGCTTTTAAACAGAGGTTGGATAGCCATCTATCAGGGGGGCTTTGAATGTAGTTTTCCTGCTTCTGGGCAGAATGTGGTTGGAGTGGATGGACCACCAGGTCTCTTCAACTTAGGGTCAACAACTGAGGCGGTTTAACCTGCTGTGAATAAAACAATAAAAGACATTGGATAATACATGCGGGAATGCGGAAATACACCGTTCCTTGTAAAAAATAAATCTGAAGCTATGGTGCCACGACTCCATGCTCGCGTGGAATTAATGATGTCATAGGGCAGTGTTTCCCAACCTTTTTTGAGCCGCGGCACACGTTTTACATTTGCAAAATCCTGGGGCACACCACCAACCAAAATGACACTCTAACACAGTAATACATAGAGTTAATGTTTTATAAATGTATTTATACACTCAGTGTGAAACCTGGGCCTGTTTCGATGAACACAACATAGATATCCTGGCAGGAATGGCAGAAACTAATATAAAGCAATATGTAATCCTCTCTAATGGCAATAAATCCTCCAATGGGATAAGACTATCATTCAAGATGTGTAACTTTTGGCAGGTCAACTGTTGTAATTATTCAAATAAACATTTCATAAAGGTTCATTTGTGTCATCATTATTTTTATGCATCCATTCATTGATTCATATATGCATTGATTCAAATTCATGTAGTCTAGGACCCAATCATGTCCTTTTGGTTACAACATAAATTATACATTCATTATTGGCATTTCTTCATTTCAAGATAAAAGTTTACAGTTATACATTAATTGTTATCATTCCTGGTCAAATTAAATCATATAAGATAGTTCTTACACTTTAATCCTGATCAAGTTAAATCATATTTTACTTTACACCTTCAGTTTGAGTCATAGGGAGCATTTCAACCATCATATTACATAGAAATCATAGTTTTTAACTTTCCAAATCAATGTTGCACTATGAATGATGGCTCTATTGTAATGTCTTGGCCCACTTTTTTATTATTAAGCAAGTTAGGGCTCCAGAGTCAGGCTTAGTGGATGTGTGTTTTGATAATTTTCTATTAAGCCTTCAATATGGACTCAGAATAGCAGGGGACGATTAGCATTATAAGTTCTCTTGCTGTTATGTTGATCCCCCTTCCTATTTGCTATCTGCGTCTTTTAAAAGGGGACTGCCGTTTCTTTTCTGGTTGCACTGCGAGGCCTTTCTGTTCCTTTTGCTAAGCGAGGGGGCTCTGCCAAACAGCAGGGTGGGTTCCCGTGTTTTGGCGTGTAGCACGTCCCAGGTAAATCCTCCTGGCTATAGTCCCATCCACGTCGTGCCCTGAAACTCTGGCGAAAACTTGAAAAGCTGTGCGCTCCCGCGCGCCGCGGGGGCGTTTGTGGGTCTCCCGTTTCGGGTAAGTTACCTACGGTTGAGTTCAAGGGGTCTTCAATCCCGGCTCGTGCTGGGGTGTGTCCTTAGCGGGTTAGGATTCTTTCTCCTCCCGTTCTTCGGCGTTGTCGACCTGGCTGCGTTGGGGCGAAGGTGAGGTGTTCGCTTAAAGGCGTATGCCTTAATTTCGGTCTGCGAATGCAGCAAGCGGCTCTTTCCCAATGTGGGGTCGCGTCTGGCTTATTGCTGGGTAATAAGTGATTCCCTCGTTGTGGGGGGATCCGTGCCTACGGCAAAACTCCAATGGGCACCCCCTTCGGGGCAGTTTCGCGTCGTCTCTGGCGTCGCTTCTTCAGGGCTGTGTTTTAGAGGTCACAGACTCTAGCAGCGGTGCGTTCCGACTATTCCTCTTTTTATTCCTCCTTCTTTTGGCTCTGTATGGAATACATAAAGAACTGTAAGCAAGTCCCATGGCATAGGTGGTGGTAGATTCTCCTATAGTCGTTTGGTACATACCTTTCCTGGTTTGGAGTGTATCTCCAATGCAATGAATTCCCAGGGGCTGGAGTCAGCTGTGGGAATGGTTTCTGGTTCCTCTTAAATAGGGTATTAATCATATCTTTCAATTAGGTTAAAAGATTCTGTGGGTTTAAAGGGTCGTTTAACCCTGTAGGGTCCTCTGAGGAGAGGAGGAGGATCCATTTGCATTCAGCTTTAAGTAATGCTGTCCTGATGTCTACATTGCCTTGAACCTGTATTTTTTCTAGGCCAAAAATTGTAAAACTGTCCGGTGGGTGATTGGCTGTCAAGAAGTGCTTATAGAGTGTCGAGTCCTGGGATTTACAGTTTATTCTTGATCGATGTTCCAATGCCCTGGTCCTCAATTCTCTTTGGGTCTGCCCCACATAATGGCACCCACAACTGCACTGGAGACAATATATTACTCCCGAGGAGCCACATGTGATTTCTTGACGTAGCCTTAAAATCCTGTGCGTGGTCTTGTTCTTGATTTCCTGGCTGGTGTTTATTTGAGCACAGATGGAACAATGACCACATCTTTTGGTTCCCGGATTGGCCACTCGTTTAGGTTGTCTCTCATGATTTGTGTGAATTAATATTTCTTTGAGGTTCTTGGTTCTTTTGTACGCTATCATTGGTGAACAGTCTAGCCCTGGTATCTCTTTGATCATGGGCCAGAATTTTTTTACTATTCTCTGGATATGTCCGAAATGCTTAGTCAAAGTTAAAGGCCACACCATTCTCCTTTTTTGAGATTTCGTAGTTGGTTGGAGTACAGTGTGTCTGTCTACCCATTGGGCTTTCGTTTTGGCTTCTTCTATGATTCTTTGAGGGTAGCCTCTTTGTCTTAATTTTATCAATAGATTCTTTGCGTCTTCCTCGAAATTTTTTGGAACGATGAATTTCTCTTTAATCTGATATATTGACTGTAGGGAAGACTTCTTTTCAAAGCAAATGAATGAAAGCTATTAAAATGCAATAACGTATTTCTGTCTGTCGGTTTGTGGTAATTTTTGACTTTCAATGTCTTATTGTGTACAAATACTGTCAAATCCAGAAAATTTACTGCTGTTTTGCTGAATGTGAACGTAAGTTTAATATTTTGGTGCCAACTATTCATCCATGTTTTGAAGTTGGCTGTATCTGTGTCGTGCTGTAGGAGTAGGAAGATATCGTCAATAAATCTCCAATATCCTTTTACGTAATTTGGCATCATGTTCTCGGCGTCAGATTTTAGTTGTTTCTCTTCTAAATCATTCATGAACAGATTGGCTATTGTTGGAGCAATGGCCGCGCCCATTGATACTCCGCCACACTGTAAGAAATAATTGTTTTCAAAACTAAAGAAATTATAGTCTGTGATGCAATCGTATAATTCTACGAGAAACGACGTGGAAGGATTTCTGGGTGTCGGTCTACTTTCTAGTAAATTGGTGACAATGTGTCTTGTTTCTTCTGTCGGTATGTGCGTATACAGGGCTTCCACATCTGCAGTTGCTATAATGTCCCCGTCCTGGATTTTGAAATTTTCTATATGATTTATGAAGTCCGTTGTGTCCTTTATGTATGAATTCGCTTTTTCTACAAACGGATGCAGTATTGAATCCAGGTATTTGGACAATGGCTCCAGTAGACTGTTGTTTGCCGATATTATGGGTCTACCAGGAGGAGGTCTTCTCGATTTATGGATCTTCGGAAGATGCCAGGAATGGCAGAAAGACACAAACTTCCCACATAGAACTACCATAACCAAGAGAAAATACTATAAGAGTTTGGTGGGCATTGACCTTGGGTTTTGGAGTTGTAGTTCACCTATATCCAGAGAGCACTGTGGATTGAAACAATGTTGGATCAGGACCAAACTTGGCATGAATACTCAATATGCCCAAATGTGAACACAGATGGAGTTCAGGGGAAATAGACCTTGACATTTGGGAGTTGTAGTTGCTGGGATTTATAGTTCCCCTACAATCCAAGAGCATTCTGAACCCCACCAATGATAGAACTGGGCCAAACTTCCCACACAGAACCCCCAGGAGGCAAGAGGTCTCTACTTGGGGAAAGGGAGGCGGGCCTTCCCAATGCATGGAGAGGGAGAGACCAAGTAGACAACGGGTGGGGAGGGGGTGTTTGTAATTTTGTGCCTTTATCGAGGTAGGTTTCTTAGGGTTTTTATACTTCAACACACTAGACTCTCCCCCCTCCCCTCTTGGAGGTTCAAATTTCCCACGGCACACCTGATGATCGCTCACGGCACACTAGTGTGCCCCGGCACACTGGTTGGGAAACACTGCTCTAGTGCACTGATTTTCAACCTTTTTTGAGCCTCGGCACATTTTTTACATTTACAAAATCCTGGGGCACACCACCAACCAAAATGACACAAAATGACACTCTTAACTGTCATTTTACTAACTGTCACCCTCCCCCCTCGTGACGCCGCTGTTTCCGCCAAAGCCCCCTCCAGGAAGTCCACGCGCTTCGGCCCATCACCGTCCCGCGGGGGAGGGCTGTGCTGAGTGGCCGAAGCGCACGAGGGCTCGGCTGAGCAGGACGAATAGGAATTGAGCACACGGGGTGGCTCCAAGCCTCGGAACAAACTGCGGCCAAGGATTGCAGCTGCCGCCTCCCCCAGCTCTCCTTCCCAAAGGGGTTCAGCCCCCCCTAGGAGTGCCCCCTCCCAGGAGTGCCCCTTTCCCGCGTCCCTTCAGCTTCCCTGCTGTCGCCTTGGGGCCAGATCGGGAAGGAACCAAGCTGGGCTGTGGAGCTGCGCATCCCGGCCTCTGCTCTGCTCTGCAGCAAACCCGGAGCCCATCCAGGAGAGGCCAGGAGATGAGGGGTTGCTCCCCTTCCCCGGCGCGGAGGGGCTAGAGGGCAAAAAGCCTTGTCTCGAGCCTCCAGGAGTGGAGTTGGACGGGAGCAGCTCCCGCGGACTCCTCCTTCCTCTCCTCCTCTTTGCTGCCGGAGGGGAGAAGGGCAGAAGAGCGCCCAGGAGCCAGGAAGCAGGAGCCCCAGCCCGGCCAGGTAGCCCTTGGCACGCAAAGGGAAGGAAGGGAAGGAGAGAGACCGGGAGGAAAGTTCTGCACACCGAGGGCTCTTCCTGACTGCAGCCAGGCTGGCTGGCATTACTGCTTCGGCCAGGTAAGCCTCATTTCCGCTGCCTGAAGTTTCCTGCTAGGCTCTCTCTCTCTCTCTACACTGTAATTTCCCACAGCAGACCTGATGATCGCTCACGGCACACTAGTGTGCCGGGGCATACCGGTTGGAAACACTGCTCTAGTGAGATGAATTGGTCTGATGTGTAGCAGATACGGGACATCTGCTTGGAACCCACCAGCAGGGATTCGTTTGCGGGGTTCATGGGAGATGGGGAATGGAAATGAGACTCATGGAAACTACTGGGGAGAGTTAAGTCGCCGCAGGAGACGGATTGCCTGGCACGAGAGACGATGGGCTGCACAGGCTGGGATGCTGGCAGCCGAAAAGAATGGGGAAGGGGCGATGGCGCAGTTAAGCCCCAAGGAGGACTGAATAAAGGGGGCTTGCAATTAACCATTGGTTGCAGCTGGCAAGGCGTTGTTCTTGCCATCCAGGCCATTGCCTCCTGTTCTGGATCACTGCTGGACTGATCGTTTGACTGGCTGTGGACATTGGGATTGTATTCTGTGGGTTTCCGTATCTTTGTTTCCTGTCTTCAGCTGCTCCACCTTAAATCCCTTCTGTGCTAGATTCTGCTGCTCCGTGTTGGATTCTGGATTGACCTGACTTCGCTGCTTTGTTTGCATTCCTCCTGGCTGGACTAAAGGACCGTTTGGCACTTCCACTCCATCTGCATTTCCCCTGGAGTGACTTTAGGACTGTTTGACGCTTCTTCGTTTGCATTCTGCCTGGCTGGTTGTGAACCTGGACTGGCTGTGCGCTCTCTCTCGGCTTTATTTCTGTTGTGATGAAGTCAGAACTGGGTGTTGGATCTTCTTACCAGTTTGCGGTGCTTCTAGGCCAGTGGTTCTCAACCTGGGGTCCCCAGATGTTTTTGGCCTTCAACTCCCAGAAATCATTACACCTAGTAAACTGGCTGGGATTTCTGGGAGTTGGAGGCCAAAAACATCTGGGGACCCCAGGTTGAGAACGACTGCTCTAGGCTCTTCTGAGTCACAGTGAGGAAGTTTGGGACTCTTTCAAATAAACCCTAACTGCTAACTTTACTGTGCCTGGCTTCTTAAGGTGGTCTGGATCACAACAGGGTTGTTGTAGGGTTTTCGGGATGCCTGCCATAGATGCAGGTGAAACGTCAGGAGAGAATGCTTCTAGAATTTGGCCATATAGCCCAAAAAAGTACAACAAACCAGAAAAACACACCTCTTGTACCTGTCTGGCCCGCCCTTGTATCCTATGACCGTACCTCCTCCTCTGCCTCTCAGATCTCGCTCCTGAAGACGGCAGTGAGGCGGTGCAGGTGCGCATGTGCAAGAGGCAGAGGAGGAGGTACAGTAATAGGAAAATTACCATATTGAAATCAAATCTGATGCTTTTAAATTTTTTATTTGGTGTGCGATGGAAGAGGGGTAGTCTTATACAGCAAGAATATCCCAAACTCTATGTTTTAACTGGAGAAGTTGGGGTCGTCTTATATGCCCAATCGTCTTATACCCCGAAAAATACAGTACCTATTGCTGTGAGTGACACCACAGGTGCTATCTATAGCAAATACCAAGATATTGATGCCTCTTCCACTTCTGTGTGTTGTACCCTGGACTCACCTGTCCGGGCGGGAGTCCGAGCGCTGCCGGCATCGCGGGGCCGAGAGCAGCCAGGGGCTCTTCTTGCGCTGCAGGAGCTGCAGGTGGAAGCGGCAGATGCGCACCTGCAGAACAACAGGGGAGGAAGCCAGGACAGAGCTCAGTCAGAAAAGGTTGCCAGCCTGGAGGGAGGCCTTGGTGAAGGGACTTCCGGCACTGCCAAAGAGGGCTTGGCTTACAGGACACCCAAAAACACATTGGTCTGCCTCCCAAAATAAAATTTGTCATCATCTAACTACCTAGTCTACCATATCTCTCTAAGCTATATATCCAAGCATATCTATCTATTCATCTTCCAAATCGGTCTTTATATCCAGGCACTTCTATCCATCCATCCAAACCATATCTCTCTCTATATCCAAGCATATCGATCTATCTATCAATCCATTTCTCTAAGCTAGATATCCAAGCATATCTATCTCTACAATCTATATATCCTATCATCTATTGATTTATCTATTGAACCATATCTCTCTAAGCCAGGGGTAGGGAACCTATGGCTCGGGAGCCAGATGTGGCTCTTTTCATGATTGCATCTGGCTCTCCAGAGCAGCCTGGGCCTCGGTTTCCCAGCATGCAGCGGGGAGGAGTGACGCAAATGAGCCGTGACTGCCGCTTCCACACCGCCATCGCCGCCTCCCTCTTCCTTCCTTCTTCCCCTTCACCCTTTCCTTCTCTCCATCCTTTTCCCTCCCTCTCTCCCCCCTTTTTCCTCCCTCTCTCCCCTTCCTTATTTCCTCCATTCTCCCTCTTCCTTCCTCTTCCTTCCTTCATTTCTCCCCCTTCACTCTTTCTCCTTCTCCTCTTCCTTTTCCCTCCCTATCTCCACTTCCTTCTTTCCTCCATTCTCCCTCCCCTCCCCTTCCATTATTTTCCCAGTCTTCCTTTCCTCCTTCCTTTCTTTTCACTTCCCCCTCTCCCCTTTTCTTCTTTTCCCTTCATTATTTTACTTTTTTCCTCACTCCCTTTCCTTTCCTCCCTTCCCATTTCTTTCTTTTCCCCTCCTTGTCTCTCTCCTGCTTTTCTTTTCTTCCTTTTCCAGTTTGTTCTTTTCTTTCTTCCTCTCCCCCTCCCTCCTTTATTTCCTCTGCCTTGTCTGTCTTTCCCCCCTTCCTTCCTTCCGTCTTCTCTTCCTTCCCCGAGTCCGGAGCATGCCGTGTGCAGAGCCAGGTCTGGAGTGCCCCGTCATTCGGCTGCGGGAAATCCTTTTCACATAGTATGGACATAGAACCTCACATTTAGTTGAATTCAGTCTGAAAATATATTAAATAGATTATATGGCTCTCACTGAAATACATTTCCAAATATTTTGCTTTCATGGCTCTCAGAGTCAAAAGGTTCCCGACCCTGGTCTAAGCTATATATCCAAGCATATCTATCTGTCTATCTCTACAATTTATTTATTTATTTATTTACATCATTTATATTCCGCCCTTCTCACCCGCAGGGGACTCAGGTGGATCACAAAGCATATACATTCAAACATTCAATGCCCTTTGACATACAAACATGACACTCAGGCAATTTAACATTTCAGCTTGGCCACCAGGGAGCTGTCGCACTCCTTCACTTCTTTGCGTACTTCCTGAAATCAGTTAAATTTAGCCTCCCCAAAGTGGTACCTAAATTTTCTACTTGACAGATGCAACTGTCTTTTGGGTTGCAAAGGTCGACAACGAGCTACACAAATGGTCAAGTGCTCACTCGACCCAGGCAGGCCTCGAACTCATGACCTTCTGGTCAGTAGAGATCTTATGCAGCTGACTCCCAGCCAGCTGTGCCACATTCCCGGTAAACTCTATATATCCTATCAATCTATCTATTGAACCATATTCTCTCTAGTCCAGGGTGCTCACACTTTTTCAGCATGCGAGCTACTTATAAAACCACCAAGTCAAAATGATCTCCCTACCCACTACAAAAATGTGAAACATAGAACACAATATCTGCTTTGAACTGGGTTTTCTGAGTCCACACTGCCATAT
Organism: Anolis apletophallus; assembly: GCA_030556195.1. Classification (NCBI taxonomy): domain Eukaryota; kingdom Metazoa; phylum Chordata; class Lepidosauria; order Squamata; family Anolidae; genus Anolis; species Anolis apletophallus. The sequence continues at coordinate 2,734 of JARBWK010003696.1, read as the reverse complement.
AATCTGATTCAAAGCAGATAACATGGGATCTTATTCAACTGTGTGGAAAGGACCTCAGATAATTCAGGGCCGGCAGCACTTGGACAGCGTCAGGAGCCTGCGGGGCGGGACTGAGCCTTCCTCCCACCCTGCCTGCGATCTGCCAGGACGCCCTACGCAATTGACCAGTAGATCGCGATCTACCTAATGAGCACCCCTGATCTATTGAATACTGAATATCGAAGAGCGAGAGAGTGGAATACAAATAAAGTTGATTATTACTAATGCTTCCTCCCTCTCTAATGATCTATCCAATTATCCAAATCTATCTGTCCACCTATCTATTGATATCTATCCCAATTATCTTCATCTGTATGTCCATCCATGCATCTCCCATCCTTCCATCCACCCCAAATTAAGCTTCCCTTTTCTCCCAGAATGTGACCAAGGACCTCTTACAGGATTTCTAGCACTTCGATAACTTAAAGACATCAGTTGAGGATTTAGGAATAGAGTTTAAAGGCAAAATGGCCGAGGGACGGTGGGCCAAGCAGAAGGCTTTCCGTCCATACAACAGCTCTGATGATCGAGACAAACTACTAATTTGGAAGGGTTTGTTTTGTTTGAAGTAAGAGGAGGAATGGGCGGCAGACAGACAGACCTCAACCTCTTGTTCCCGGCCCCCAAAAGGCTTCCATGGTCAGCGGCTGGAGGGGATTTATCAAGAAGGACATCAGCCGGGCAGATGGAGGGGGTCAGCCCAGGCCAAGGCTGGACAGAGCTGGGCGGCCGGCAAACCCACTTTTAGTCCCATTTAGGAAGAATTATTATGCCTGAGACCAAGTGCCAAAGCAAAACACGACTCCCAAGCCCTTATAAGGGGAGAAAAGTGGGTCATAAATATAATAATAACAACAACCTAGGCTGTTGGGAATATACAGTGACGGATACCAGACACTTGGACCTCATGTGCATGCGTGTTGTGTTGTTATGTATATGTAAGACAATGATCTATATAAATAAAAATGTAATGTTAGTTTGTGGGATTAACATAACTCAAAAACCACTGGACGAACCGACGCCAAATTTGGACACAATACTCGTCTCAGGCCGACAAGTGACCATCACTCATAAAAACACTGAAAAACACAGTGGAAGGGACTTAAAAAGCCAAAAAAACCAATATACATTACAACGTATGCCCAAAACCACACACACACACACACACACACACACACACATATACACTAATACACAAATATATACAAACGCATAAATGCATATATATACATACATACACAAAACGCATATACACAAAAAGGGGGAAGGAAGGAGAGAAGGAAAGGAAGAAAGAAAGGTAGGGAAGGAAGGAGAGAAAGAAATAAAGAAGTGAAGGAAGGAAAGAGGGAGGGAAGGAAGGAATGAGGGAGGGAAGGACAGAGAGAAGGAAGGATGGAACCAAAGAGCAAAGGATTGAAGGAAGGAAAGAAACAGGTAAAGAAGGAAGAAAGAAGAAGGGAAAGAAGAAGAAAAAGAGGGAAGGAGAGAAGGAATGAGAGAGAAAGAGGGAGGGAGGGAGGGAAGGATAGAAGGACGGAACCAAAGAGCAAAGGAAGGAAGGAAACAGGGAAAGAAGGAAGAAATAAGGGAAAGAAGAAGAAAAAGAGGGAAGGAAGGAGAGAAGGAATGAGAGAGAGAAAGATGGATGGATGGAGGGAAGGAAGGAAGGAAGGAAAGAAGGAAGGAAGGGTGGAACCAAAGAGCAAAGGAAGGAAGGAAAGAAAGAAACAGGTAAAGAAGGAAGGAAGAAGAAGGGAAAGAAGAAAAAGAGGGAAGGAGAGAAGGAATGAGAGAGAAAGAGGGAGGGAGGGAAGGAAGGATAGAAGGACGGAACCAAAGAGCAAAGGAAGGAAGGAAACAGGGAAAGAAGGAAGAAAGAAGAAGGGAAAGAAAAAGAGGGAAGGAGAGAAGAAACGAGAGAAAGAGGGAGAGAAGGATGGAACCAATAAGCAAAGGAAGGAAGGAAAGAAACCGGTAAAGGAAAGAAGAAGAAAAAGAGGGAAGGAAGGAGAGAAAGAAAGGAGAGAAAGAGGGAGAGAAGGTTGGCCACAGCAACATGTGGCGGGTACAGCTACTTGTTGTTATTATTATTGTTGCAAAATCACAAGTCGAATACTTCCCAAGCGTTTAGGATATTTAGTGATTTATTATTATTATTATACCTCTAATATCCTAGGCCAGTGGTTCTCAATCTTGTTTTGACCAGGGACTACTTTGACCAGGGGCCACTCTCCAACATGAGTACTAAAAGGATCACGAATCCGTTTTGGGTCAACTTTAGATTGCGTTTGGTCCCTTGGGGTGCAGATTCAGAAAATTGCATTGGAAAGACCGTATCAGCTCCCGCTTCTGATACAGAACATATGCCATGGTCAGCGACAGGGAAGGAGGCTCACAGACCAGATTTTCATACTGCGTGCCCCATTGGTGGTCTACAGATTAATAACCACTTGGACCTAATGTGCATATGTGTGTGTTGTTATGTACATGTAATACAATAATTATAATATTTAGCGGGCTGTGGTGCAGCTAGTTAGTAGCCAGCTGCATTAAATCTCTACTGACCAAGAGGTCATGAGTTCGAAGCCAGACCGGGTTGGAGTGAGCTCCACCAGTAATAGTTTAGCTTGCTGTTCACCTATGCCACCTGAAAGACAGTTGCATCTTGTCAAGTAGGAAATTTAGGTACCGCTTT
>JARBWK010003695.1:0-11838 GCA_030556195.1 Anolis apletophallus | reverse complement strand
CAAGCCCCAAAGTGATTAAATAATTTGAACTGATGAACTAAAGAAAAGGGGTTCCCCCTAGAATATGAACAACTAAATTTTTGGGCCCAAAAAGTTGGGCGGGTTGAAACAGCGGCCCAAAAATGTTCATTCAAAAGCGGGATGGCAGTCACCAAGAACGGGCCCTGGCCCGGGGGCTCAGGGGGATCCGTGACTGGAAAGGGGAAATTTTTAAAATGCACGAAGGGAAAGGGCCCAAAAGGGGAAAAACATCCAAGAGGGGCATAAAAAGAAATGGGGCGGGCCCCCCTTCCCCCGGGGAAAACGATGCCCTCACTGTAGAAAAATGCAGATCAATGAGGGGACCCAGTCACCTTTTTCCACCCGACACGCACTTTGAAGGCCATCATACTAACAAGGGGGGACCCTAATGCAATTGGGGCCGGGGGACATAGCATAAGAATTCCAGTTCACCAAAGTCACCACGGGTAAAACCAGGTAGTAAAACCCCTTAGCCTCATATCTGGTAATGAAACATTAAGGTCACCATGCCGAAAATAGAAGGAAAATTAAGAGCAAACTTAATGGTAGATGGAGACCAGTGTTTTAGTCACAGGTCATTTGGCCCTTCAATAAGTGAATAAAATCCCACATTTTCTGCTTTAACGGGAAATAGGAGGGACCAGATAACTAGTTAAAGAGTTTTTATGGGATTTTCGTCTTGATATTCAGGGTGTAACCCAAGAAATATAAATTTACTTTTTTTGTATAATTTTATAAAGTTCCACTATAGCCTGTAGGCCCGAACAAGAGTGAAAAAAGCTATTTCTTTGGGGGGGGTTGAAAACCTGGAAAAAAACCATTAAACTCAATGAACTTATTAAATAAATATTCATTAGATCTTGCTGTTTTTTTTTAAATTTTTTTTTGGCTGCCTGCTTTCTCCCCCCAATACATTTAGTCTTGCAAAGAGTACATTTGTATCAAAAACTTAAAATCTTTTAAAGAGATCAAAAAAAGGGCAGGGGAAAGAGGCCCCGGTTCAAAAAAAACATTTTAATCGGGGGAAAAGAGACAATAATCATCTTCTGCCCCTTTATGTTTTTGCTTTTTTAGCAACAATCTTTATAATAACTGCGGGGAAAAATTATGTCTCAGAATAAAAAATAGTTGTGAGCTACCACAATGAAACTTTTTTAAAATGGTTCATTTTTTAGGGGAATCAAGATCCATTAGGTTTCTTAAAAAGACTTGATTTTTTGGAAAAGAAAACCCCAAAAAATTTACTTCACGACAGTCAAAAAGGGTTTTTTTTTAATGTTGGGGGGGGGGACCCTGGCTTTTTTGGCTGTTTGAGAATATAACATGTCCTTTTTTTTTCATAAAAAAATGAGAAATGTTCATAATCCAAAACATGGTATTTGTTTCTACCATAACCAGATAGAAACTAACATCTTTCAGAAGTTAAAGATTGGTTGTAAATTCATGTTTCTACCCCCTCTATACAGTGACAGAAAATAAGTGTATTTTTTTATATTAAAATTTTTCTATTTTCCCCCTATTTCTAAGATCTCAGGGCATCATTATAATAAAATTTCCCTCATATTAACTATGCTGTCAAATCATTTCAGGCAGAGCAGGTACTTTTTTTCAAAAGGGGGTTCCCCTCCTTTTAGCATAGATATTCATATTTCGGTCCTAAAACCCTTAGATTGTTGATAAATGTCATGACCCAAAAAGAGAATTTTCAGCAGACCCTTCTCCAGCAGCATTTCAAGATGAATTCAGCTCCTCCCACTTATAACCAAACAATGACTTCAACCTAAAAGCTCTGCATATGCATACCCCAATAGAATCACAGATTTTCAAAAAAAACTTCAGATTCCCACAAGTAGCAAGAAGTCTGTAGGGGGCATTCTCCTGCTAAGGTGGGTAAAAACCCAAGGTGTCCAACTTTTTCAGGCCCAAGGGGGGAATTCCAGTCACTGATCACCTGGGGGGGAAAAGGGCTGCCCACCCCCAGCCCGTCCCCCCCCCGGCTCCAATTTACTTAAAATTTACCTTGAGTTGTGGAGTTGTAGTTCACCACCATCCAGAGAGCACTGTAGACCAAATAATGAGGGGGTCTGGACCAAATTTTCATAAAAAACCAGTATACCCAAAGGGGGGAAACCCGGGGATTTGGGGGAATGTTTCCAAAACCTTTTTAGTTTTTTTGAGTCCACACTCAAATTGGGACACACCAAAAAACACCTCACTTTCCCCTTTTAAACCGGGGGGCCTTTTCCCAAAAGGAGACAGTCAGAGTGATGTTTCACACCTTTTTTGTTTTAAAAAAAGGGGGTTGTGCCAAGAATTGGGGGGCATTTTTTCCCCCGAATGTTTCCCCGTGATTGGTGTTTCAAATCAATGCTATGAGGGGGGAAACCCCCCCCAAAAATTTTTGAAAAACGGGGCTCAGATTGGTTTTAACAGTACAAGGCGATGCTTGTTGACATCAGTGCTAAAGGGAGAAGAACTGCGCATAAGGGGGTTCTCCCCCCCGTTCGGGGAAGGAGGGGAGAAGCAAATGTTGCTACTTGGGAACATGAGAGTCCCAGCCACGGGGTAGTTGTACTGTGGGAAAGACTAATTTTGAAGTGTTCATTGTTTTCAAAAAAGGGGGGGTTTTAAGTGGGATGCTAATAAAAAAGAATTTTTTTGGGGTCAATAAAAAACTATGTAACACCAGCCAATGATGTTTGTGAAAATCCATGAAGGAGGGGGGCTTTTGGAGATGCCGCCATGAAGGGTATAAGAACGTTGTGCTAAAATTTTCGGGGGGCCGGGTTTTTCCCTGATAGCGGGGGTGTTCTGCGGGGAACCCCACCAGCTGGTGCAATAAATCTCTTTGATTTCACATTGAGCAGTGAAGTTTTTGCGTGATTCCTCACCTTTTCGCCCGCCCCCCACCCCTTTTTAAGAAGTCAACTTGCCCCCGGGGGGTTCCATAAAACCCCCAAAATTTGCTGCTTCATCTTGGTGCCCCCACGTGATCCCAAAAGGCAAAGACGGGTCTGTGGTGGGACAAAGAAAAAAGTTGTCTAGAGGGGTGGGGCCCCACCCCAGGAGGTGAGGCGACCCGGGGGAGCTGAGAGGGGGCCCGACACAAACCGGGGGGGTGGCTCGTCCCAAACCAACGCCTGCTGACACGAGAGACCCAACTGACGCGACTGCCGGTGAACCCAGAGAACTCAGAAAAGCCCGGAGGGAGGCAGTTCAGAAACCCCCCTTGAAAACCCCCAAAGCAGATACCGGGGTACTCTTCCAGGTGCCGGGGCGAGAACCGGGGTTGCAGAAAGCGAAGAGAAAAGGGGGGGGTGGCAGCAGTCTGGGGCCCCCTAGTAAAAAATCCGGGGGAATCGAGGGTGACGAGGAGATCCCGGGTTTTCTGCAGGAATCGGCAAGAAAAATTTTGCAAAAAACATTTGGGGGAACACACATTGGGGTTGGGGTGAGCCCCTGAAGTGATTTTGGGGATCTTTGCCAGAGAGATGGGTAAAGTGGGGATCAAAGCAGGAGAAAGAGCCCCTTTGAAATGTGTGTTAGACAATTGGGAAAGGTTTGGGGCCTGTTGGCAGAGGGGAAAGCCCAAGTTGAGTTTGAGCTCAAGAATTTTGGGACAGGGTTTTTGGGGGCCCGCCCCAGGAGATTCCCCGGAAACAGGGTCCGGGGTTTTTTAAAAAGTGGGGGACAATTGAAATTTTATTGTTTTGAATTAAATCCAAATGCCAAAAGGTTTTCCCCTCCCGGAAACATGGGAACGTAGGTTTTGCAGAAGGTGTGGGGGGCGGCCCCCCAAAGGGGGACATGAGAAAAGGGGGTTTTGTAAACCCAAAAAGGGGGGAAAAAACCCTCCGGTTCATTGGGGGGGAAAGACCTCCCCCTTTTTAAGGAGAAAGACAGGGGAAAAAGACATTTGGGGCCCCAACAGGGGGGGGAGGCCACTCCCCCTCCGCCTATGCAAGTTTGTTGTCCCAGAGCAAGCCCCAGTCATACCCCCCCCTTTTGGGAGGGGCTCAGCCGCCCAAAAAGAGCCCCCGGGGGGCCCCCATCTGAGGCGGTCCCTGCTGTTCCTACTGCCCAAAACCCCAACTGTCCCCCGCCGGCCCCGCTCCCGGGGAGCCAAGCACTCCTTTCCCTGTTCCCACCGCCTTTAACCCAAAACCCCCAAACCCCCTTAAAACCGAATTAGGAGCCTGCCAACTGCGGGTTCAAGCGGACGTTTCCCCCCCAGGCAACGCCCCCTCCCGCTGCCCCCCTTTAATTCCAGCCACAAGCAGCAGTGACGCCCCTTTCCCCCCTCCAGAACAAAAATTTTTTGGTGAAAACCCCCTGCATATCAGGCCCCCCCAATGGAAATTATTACCCCATAGAAGAAGCAAGAGAGGTAGAAAGAGGAGCGAGAGGCCAACCCCCCTAATGTTGAGGGGGATGATAGTGCATCCCCAAGACGAAGAGCGGAGGATAAACCCCCCGCCTCAGGGGGGCTGATTCCCAAACCCCAGAGTAAAAGGGAGAACCCCCTTTTAATCCGCAAGAGTGATAGAGCGCTCCCGGGGCGCCGGGAACAGAGGAGAAAGGCTTCCCAACCGGGGAACTGGGGAGGTCCCGGGTTCAGGAAGCAAGGCAAACAGGGGAAGAGGAGAGAGGGGGGCTTGGGGGTGCCCCCCACGACAGGTGCCGTTGCTGGACGGCACAACAGGGTCCTGCAAGTTTTTCAGATAGTCCCGTTTTTAAAGCAGCGATGTTTTTAATTGGAAACACACACTTTCATATTCTGAACACCCCCGCTGTGGGGACCTGTTGGAAGGCATAATTGAAAAAGATGATCCAACATGGTGGGACTGCCGGCAGCTGTTAAATGCCCTATTCACTGCGGCAGAGAGAAGAGGGGTTTTTCAATCAAGCCAGGTTGATAGCTCAAGGGGGACATGGGCAAATGGAGGCAGTTGCATTTGGGAATGCCAGATTCTCCGGAGCAAGATCCAAGATGGGATCCAAATAATGCGGGGTCAGAGAGACAGAATTAAAACTTTCAGAAATTCCCCCTTTAAAAAACCATCAGGAAGGGCCCACCCCCGACCCCAGATTCAGAAGATAAAAGGGGGTTTAACAGGATAAAGTAGAGACGCCTGCCGCCCCGAACGTTTTGAGGAAGCTACACAGAAAGTACACCCCCCACAATCTAGAGCAGAAACGGGGGGGTTTGAAAAGACACAATCCTTCATTTCCCAATCATCTCCAGACATCAGAAAGAAAATACAGAAACAGCCAGGGTTTTTGGGAAGGGGAAATTTTAAAAGAACTGTTTGGGAATTGCTGATAAAAAGTTTATGGAAGAGAGCAAGGAGGAAGAGAAGAAAGATAAGAAAAAAGAGGGGATAGGGGGGTTTTGGGAGATTTGGGGTGAAAGATCAAGAAGAGGAAGGGGGAAATAGTTGTGGCAGAGGGTCAGGAAGAGGACATGGGGAGGACAGTTTAATTGGGGGGAAAAACAGTGTCCGGGGGTGAAAAAAAAAAGGCCACTAGCAAAAAAATTGTGTAGAAGAAATGTCAGGGGAAAGTGATGCAAGTGAAAAAAAAGTCAAAATACCAGCTAGGGGGTCGGGGAAAAGGGGGAAAAAGGGAAAAGGCAGGGGAAAATGGCCTTAAAAGAGGGGGGTTATTGGGGTGCTTGCAGGAAGAAGAGGAGGAAGCTGGGGGAAGATGAATGTTGAAAATTGGCAGGGCTTTTCTGTTGTTTTACCCAGATGACCTTTTTGGGTTTCCGTGGGGAAGGTCAGCATAAAGTTCCTAATAGATACTGGAGGGGATAAGTCTGTAGTGAAAAAAAAAATAGAAACCCCCCAGTAATCAAAAAACCCAAAGGGTTTTTGGTGTATCGGGGAAACCCCCCCGAAGTGTCCTTGTTACAGCAGAGAAGGTGAAAAATTTTGGGGGAGAGAAGTGATTAAAAGATTACTTTTGGCCCCCCTTTTTCCCATCCCCTGCTGGGGGGGAGACATCTTCGGATAAGGGGATTGGATTTTTTTAACAGGCCAGCTGGAACTTACCCCCAGGGCAAAAGGGGAATACAGATTGTTTAGAGTGAAACAAGTTAGGAAGAAAGAGATACTTTGGTTTGGGGGGAAAAAACCCCCAGGGTCTGGGCAGAAGATAACGAACCAGGAATGGAAAAAAAATTTTCCCCCCTGTGGTGATAGAGATAAGGACTGGTCAGTTCCCCCCGTGAGAAAGGCCCAGTACCCATCAGTAGAGATGCTGTGAAGGAATTCAAGAAGAGTTACAGAGACTGTTACGCCATGAGATCATTGTCTATTGTGAACCCTTTTGGAAGGGCCCTTTCCTGTCCGAAGCCAGATGGGAGGTTTCGATTGTCCAAGATCTTAGAGCTGTCAATCAAGCTTTTGTCTTAACCCCTTTTTTCCAAAAACCATAAAAAAGATGATTTAATTCCAAAACACAGCCGCCTGGTTCTCTGTACTAGATTTACGAGATGCTTTTTTGCATTAGGCTCCCCCTCTTTTCACCCCCCCTTTTTTTGGCCTTTCCCAAAGGGGGAAACCCCCCTGGGAGGACAAAGATTTTCCCCGGGGGGACTAGTTTTCCGCAAGGTTTTCAGAATTCCCACCATTTTTGGTCATTTTTAGCTAAAGACTTGGGGGATTTTAAATTTCCCCAGAGACTGAAGGAGTGTGGTCTAATATGTTGACCCCCGGGGGTCAGTACCAAGACTAAGGAAGGATGTGAACATTACACTCTAGAACTGTTGAAAGTTTTGGGGAAAGAAAGGGTACAAAGTGTCCAAAAAAAAAGCACAGTTGTGTCAAAAGAAGGTAAAAATTTTTGGCTTTGGTTTGCCCCGGGGGAAAAAGGGTTTGGGGAATTGGGGAAAAAGGGAAAATCATTTGGGATCCCAACTCCCAAAGATAGAAGACAGACGAGGGAGTTCCTAGGAACAACCCCTTATGAAGACTTTGGGGTTCCCAACTATGCTGTCATTGCAAAGCCATTGACCAGGCCCCCAAAAGGGAAAAATAATCGGGGTCCATTTGTATGGACGAGGATTCCCCGGGTTTTCAGAATGCTGAAAGAAGCTGTCATCTCGCCCCCCAGCGCTGGGCCTCCCAGACTTAGAAAAACCCCGTCATCTCTTTGCTGCAGAGGGGAGATGGGACAGCGATAGGTGTTTTTTTAAAAGTTTAGGGGCATGGCAACGCCTGTAGCCTATCTTTCAAATCAGTTAGACACAGAAAAAGGGGTCTTCCACCCTGTTTGAGGGCTGTTGCAGCTGCGGTGGGGTTTTAAACAGAGAGGCCACCAAGCTCACCCTGGGAGATCCTTGACCGTGAGGGTACCCCCCTCATGTCAAAGCATTGCTAGATTCCAAAAGGCCACGCTTTTGGTGACAAATGAGAGACGACTTTTGGGGGGGTTCCCTAACAACTGTTTTTTTTCCTTTTAGATGTGTCCCACATTAAATCCTGCAACACCCCTTTCCTAGCCCCCCCGAGCCCCCCCAACATGACTGCATAGAGACAATGGACTTCTTTTTTTTTTCCAGTAGACCCGAGGGGGGATTTCCCCCTTGGGGGAAGGTAGATTTAACCCTTTTTACAGATGGGGGAGTTTCATAAGAGAGGGGGGGATGCTGGCTATGCTGTCGTTTTTCCGGGAAGATGGTGTTCTCGGGGGGGGGAAAAACCTTGCCCCCCCGGGCTTGCCCAATCCCCAGCAATTGCCTTGACTCGTGCTTTGGGGAAAAGCAGAGGGGGGAAAAGGGGTTTAAAATCTATAAGGATTCTGCTTTTGCTTTTTAACCCCCATCCTCATGGGGCACTGTGGGGGAAAGAGGCTTTTTTCTTCTGCTGGAAAAAGGGCAAAAGCAGAAAAAGGAATGTTTTTTTGGACGCTGTTTGGCCCCCTTTGGGGTGGCTTTGATACCAAATCACATCAAAAGGAAAAAAACCCGGTGGTTCAGGGAATAGGCTAGCTGATCTGACTGCCCCAAAAAATAGCTACGCAGAGACCCCCCCCCGTAATAAAAAAACTCACTGACTCAGGGGCCCCAAAATGGGGGAAAAGTCATTACACTAGGCAGGGGGGGGGGGGAATGGGCCCTGGGGGAGAGAGGGAATGGGAAGATAGTTTTCATCAAAATGCCGACCACCGCGTGTTTGTCCCTAAGGCAAAAGCTGGCACATAGTACAGTTTTTTCCCTGAGAGCACACACCTTTTGGGGAAAACCCCCCCAAACGCCCCTGGGGAGGCAAATGTTCATCAACAGTCTGCACAGCTTGACGGCTGCGGCTGCGCAGAGATGCTGGACATGTGCAAAGAAAAACCCCCGGGGGCCTTAAAGCGCCTGGAATACAGTATCGGGGGAATTCCCTTTTTAAGTTTTGGTTACAGACTTTACAGAAATGCCAATGAGTGGAGGCTTCCGTTTTTTTTTTTCTTTTGTGGATTCTTACACTGGTTGGATTGAAGCTTTTCCTACACGCACAAAAGAAATCAGCTGAGGTGGAAAGGGGGGCCCGAAAGACATTTTTCCCGTTTGGGGATGCCTTTACAGATAGGCTCAGATAACGGGCCAGCGTACGGGCACCACGGGGGACAGGGACTATGAAAAAATATTAGGATCCCCTGGCGTTTTTTACTGTGCGACCCCTCCGCAATCGGGGGCCGAGCAGAAAGAGCCAACAGAAGGGGAAAAAACTGTTTAGCAAAGTTTTTTCCAAGAGACTTTTTAAATGGGGGTTTTTCTTTCTTCTTAAGGGTCAGATGTCCCCCCAAAAAAACGGGCCCTTTTTCCCCTTTTTAGCGCTTGTATGGCAGGCCCCCATTGAACTTAAAGACTATGTGTGGACTACTTCTGACAGCCATGTGCTGGGACACCAGAAAAATTTGCAAGATGTGCAGATGCTGGGGGAAAAAGCAGAGAAATTTTGTCAATATACAGCAGACTTGCACCCCCCTCTCCCTACTACCTTTTTTTCATTTTTTTTTAGTTGGCGAATCTGTCCTGATTAAGGAGGGGGGCCCCGTCCGTTGCTGCCCAAATGGTGTGGTCCTTTCACCGTGTTTTTTTAGCACACCAACGGCGGTAAAGGTCGAGGGAACCCCCCGTGGGTCCACTACACGCGGGGGAAAGGGCACCGGGTTTTGGGGTTTTCCCGGGGTTCAGAAAACCCCCCAAAAAAGCGGATTTAAAAAAAACCGCAAAGCCCGGGGTTTGGGGGGGAAGAAGAAGAAGGCCACAGAAGAGTCCCCTTTTAAATCACCGCCCCCAAATTTCCCAAAAGGGTCGTGGTCCAACGAAAGAAAGATGGACAGAGCCAAAGTCACTCTCACTGCGGTGGTGGCTTAGCATCCAAAACCCAAGGGGTTACAGGGGGGCCCCGGGGGTAAGGACCGTATTTGGATATGTGGCTCTGATATTGACATTGTACAATTTGGGTACATGGGGGTGGGAGCAAAATATTTTTCCCCCTAGTTTGGGAACAAATATGCCCCTAAATTTGGGGTTTTGAATTAGCGGGGTTTGCAGTCATGGACCTTCCAGTCATAAACAAGGAGGGCCCAAATTTTTTCCAAGTGCAGTCTTGACATTGAGAGGGGGGAATGATATCAAATGTAAGCGGAAAATTTGGGAAGGGATGGGGGAAAGGCTGGGGGTTATGATAACGACTTTTTTCCGTTTGGGCAGCGTTTCAAAGGGAGAATGGTGGGAGAATGGGGAAATAGGCACCGGGGGCTTGGCAATATGAATTTTTTAATTGATGGATGGGGTTTTTCCTGCATGTAATCACACGATTACTGTGCATAGCAGATACGGGGATTTTTTGGGGGCCGAGGACAAGGGGGTTTTGGATTTGGGGGGGGAAAATTTAAAAATTTTACCCCCTATTGTTTGGAAACCATCATGAGAAAGCCAAGGGGGAAATTTTGGCCCCAATTTCCCCCCAGGGGGCACAGGGCCCGGCGACTGGACTTCCTACTGGTGTTGTTTTGGATTTGTGGAACGGGGGGAATTAGTGCTTCCTGTGGCTTGAATGGAGGTGTTTCCCCCCCGCAGCCTGGGGGGGTTGGGGTGCCCCCAAGGGGACACCTGTCACTAACTTGCATTCACATGTCCAAAAGCGCCATTCGCGGGGGTGAAACGCCATGGATATGACCCGGGGAAGACTTTTCTTTTAAGAAAGAGGTTTGTAGCAAAATGGCACCCAGGTTGGGTGTGGTTTTTGGGCATAAAACAGCTGCGTGTTTTATCACATGGTTTGGGGAACTTGGCCAATGATTCTGGAAGGGGGGGTCCCTTTTAGGTAGAGGTAGATTCCCCCTTCAAGAATTGCGATGCAACAGAGATTTTTCCTTTTGGGAAACCGTTGTCCAAGCAAGGTGGGTTCTTTTTTGTGGTTTTAAAACAACCTGTTGGCTTTTCATAAATAAGTTGGGACATTAACTTGACCTGGGGAAGATTCAGAGGTTAAAAAGAGGTGGAGAAGACTTATTTAGCCCCAGGTGATTTTTGGGGGTATTTGTTGGGCTGGCTACCGAATTTGCATTGGCTACGCCCACTTGTGATGATAATCATTGTGGTTTTTTGTTCCCCTACTGACTTTTAAAGGGCCTACCAATTTTGCTGAAATGTTGTGCTTGTGCAATGCAGAAATCCATAGATGCAGTGAAAGGGGGCAGTCAAGACTGTGGAGACCGTGGTCAAAAAGGGGTTGGGGGGTGAATTGTCCTCTTTTGGGGTTCCAGAGTATGTGAGGTAACTCCCGGGGGTGAGTTACCCACAAAAGAAAAACCTGGGGAAAAAGCAGTGTTGGGACTTTCCAACAGGAGTACAGTCAGAGAGTGATTTCACACGTGTAGAGCTTTGGGGAAAATGGGGTGCCAAGAATCAGGCAGGCCTTTTTCCCCTGAATGTTACACTGTGATTGGTGTTTCAAATCAATGCTATGATTTTTTTGTAACCCCGTGCCTTTTCGGGGAAAATAACGTAGGTCAGATTGGCCCCAAAAGTACAAGGCGTGTGTTTGTTTTCATCAGTGCAAAAAGGGGAAGAACTTGGATGAGCAGAGGGATTCTGCCCTCCGTTTTTGGCAAGGAGAGGCAGAAGCGAAATGTTGCTACTTGGGAACATGAGAACCCAGCCACTGATAGTTGTACTGTGGGAAAAGACTAACTTAGAAGTGTTCATTGTTTTAAACATAGGGGGGGGTTTTAAGGTGATGCTAATGAAAATGTAATGTTTTATTGGGGCAATGAAATGCTATTTTAAACCAGCCAATGATGTTTTGTGAAAAAACCCCGAAGGAGGGCGGGGGTTTTTGGGGATGCCGCCATGAAGGGTATAAGAACGGGAAGAATGACCGGGGCCCTTTTTCCCCCCATAGCAGCTGTTTTTGGCAACCCCACCAGGGGGGTGTTGGGGAAAAAATCTCTTTGATTTCACATTGAGCAGTGAAGTTTTTTCGTGATTCCCCCTCCTTGCGCCCCCCCCGTTCCGCCCGTTTTTTAAGAAGTCAACTTTTTCCCCCCAGAGTTCCATAACTCCCAAATTTCTGCTTCATCGCAGGCTTGATGGGGCCCCCTTTTCCCGAGGTGGGTGGAGGGGGGGCCCAAAAAGCCCCCCCCCCCCGAAGGGAAAAAAACTGTGGGGGCAGGAAAAAGGAAAAACCCTGCTGCGCCCTGCAAGGGGGGGGAAGGCAGCACAACAAGGGGGGGGTGCGGAGGAGGGGGGAAGGAACACGCCAAGGAAAAAACCCCCCTGAGGGGCCCCCCCCCACCCAACATCCCACTGTTTTT
>JARBWK010003694.1:0-11840 GCA_030556195.1 Anolis apletophallus | reverse complement strand
TGGTTGAAGCCGCTCCCAGTAAGTCACCCCAGTTATTAATCTGGCTGCCGAGCATTGGACAAGTTGTAATTTCCGGGCCATCTTCAAGGTAGCCCCACATAGAGTGCATTGCAGTAGTCAATCTAGAGGTAACTAAAGGCGTGGACCACTGTGGTCAAGTCAGATTCATGAGGTATGGTAGCAGTGGATGCCGAGTTTTTAGTTGTGCCAAGGCTCTTCCAGCTACCGCCGACACCTGAGCATCCAGCGTCAGCGCTGAGTTCAGGAGGAGCCCCAAACTGTGGACCTGTGACTTCCAGGGAGTGCGTCCCCATCCAGCACAGGTTGCCACTCAATACCCTGGTCAGACAAACGACTGACTTGGAGGACCTCTGTCTTGTTAGGATTGATCTTCAGCTTGTTCGTTCCCATCCAGATCGTTACAGCGGCCACTGAGGCTTCCTTGGATTCTGGTCGAAATGAGTAGTGGAGTTGGGTGTCATCTGCGTAGAGGTGGCACCATACTCCAAAACTCTGGATGACCTCTCCCACCGGTTTGTGTAGATGTGAAATAGCATGGGGGGACAAAATAGATCCTTGCGGGACCCCACAGGTCAATGGCCAGGGGTCCGAGCACCGGGAATGTGGCACAGCTGGCTAAGTGTCAGCTGCATAAGATCTCTGACCAATAGGTCATGAGTTCAAGGCCTGCCCGGGTCGGTGAGTGCTCAACCTTTAAGTGTAACCTGCTGCTGACCTTTGCAGCCTGAAAGACAGTTGCATCTGTCAAGTAGGAGATAAGGTACCACAGTACGTGGGGAGGCAAATTTTGACTGAATTCTGAGGCCATTAAGAGAACTCCAGGAGCAGCTGAAAAATGTGGAAGGAATAACAAGGGACTGGGAACGCTGAGAGATGAGGTCCCCCCCTGGTGGCCAGAGTTTGCCTCTGTTCGTCTATATGTGTGTATGTGGAAACGGCAGGGTTTGTCTGCTAAGTATGTGTACCTGTAATCCGCTCTGAGTCCCCTTCGAGGGTGAGAAGAGTGGAATATAAAGTGTATTATTATTATTATTATTATTATTCACCAACTGGGAATGATCCTCCCACTCTGGAAGAGACCCTCGAGGCCATACAGCAGTTGAAAAATGGCAAGGCAGCCGGGATCGATGGAATCCACCTGAAGCTTGGAAACAGGAGGTCATGTACTGCATGCTAAATTCCACGAGCTCCTTGTGAGTTGCTGGGAAAAAGGTGAACTGCCATCAGATCTCCGAGATGCAGTTATCATCACCCTGTATAAGAAAAAGGGAACAAAATCCGATTGCTCAAACTATCGAGGTATAACACTGCTCTCCATTGCTGGAAAAATCCTTGCAAGGATACTCCTGAACAGATTAGTTCCGGCTATTGCAGAAGAACTTCTCCCTGAAAGCCAATGCGGCTTCAGAGCAAATAGGAACACCACAGATATGGTTTTTGCCCTTAGACAACTGCAAGAGAAATGTAGAGAGCAGAACAAAGGACTCTATGTAACATTTGTCGACCTCACCAAAGCCTTCGACACTGTGAGCAGGAAGGTCTGTGGCAGATCCTGGAACGTCTAGGATGTCCCCCAAGTTCCTCAAAATGATTGTCCTGTTACATGAGGGCCAGCACGGTCAAGTCAGATATGGCGATGCTCTCTCGGAGCCCTTTCTCATAACTAATGGAGTGAAACAAGGTTGTGTTCTTGCACCAACCCTATTTACAATCTTCTTCAGCATGATGCTCCAAAGGGCTATAGCAGACCTACAAGAAGAAGACGGCATATATATACGCTATCGTACTGATGGTAGCTTGTTCAACTTAAGCCGTCTGAGGGCTCGCACTAAGACTCTAAACTATCTAGTCCGTGAGCTACTTTTGCTGACGATGCTGCCCTTGTCGCCCATTCAGAAGCAGCCCTGCAGCGCCTCACATCCTGCTTTGCAACAGCTGCAGAGCTGTTTGGGCTGGAAGTCAGCCTGAAGAAAACAGAAGTCCTCTACCAGCCCGCACCACAGGAAGAACACCACCATCCTCACGTCAGCATAGGCACATCTGTGCTTAAGTCCGTTCAGCAGTTCACCTACCTGGGAAGCATCATCTCTTCAGACGCCAAGATTGACAAAGAGATAGATCACAGATTATCAAAGGCATATAGTGCATTCGGAAGGCTTCACAAAAGAGTCTGGAGCAACAAGCACCTGAGACAAAGCACCAAAATCAGTGTGTACAGAGCTATCATACTGTCCATTCTCCTCTATGGGTCTGAAACATGGGTCACCTATCGCCAACACCTCGACTCCTCGGCGCTTTCATCAGCGCTGTCTTCGCACAATCTAAATATACACTGGACCGACTATGTGACGAATGTTGCTGTCCTTGAGCAAGCAGGGATCACCAGTGTTGAGGCCATGCTATTGAGAACACAGCTGCGCTGGGCAGGGCACGTCTCTAGGATGGAGGACCACCGCCTCCCAAAGATACTACTCTACGATATAAAGACTCTCCCTGAAACAACATCTCAGGCTTGGCCAGATTGATCACCAACAATGGTCCACCCTGGCCTCACATCGGGAGGCATGGAGAAGCACTATCCACAATGCTGCGGCCTCTTTCGAGAAGACACGCCGAATGGGTCTCGAAGAAAACGACAACGCCAGAAAGAACCGCAACTTGGAAAAAACATCACCCAAGGAGACTTTCTGCTGCGCTTTCTGCAACCGAACTTGCCTATCTCAGATTGGCCTTTTTAGTCATCAACGCGCTTGTAAAAAGCGTGGGATGAGTCCTTCCTGAATCTTCGTTCGGTAGTAATGCCGAGAGATTATTCACCAACTGGGAATGATCCTCCAGGAAGGACCGGAGCCACAGTAGAACCGTGCCCCGAGTCCCATCCCAGCGAGTCTCCCCAGAAGGATACCATGGTTGATGGTATCGAAAGCCGCTGAGATATCCAAGAGGACATGGGAGAGACTTATATAATTAGATATGGACAGTTTCAGCGTCCTGTGATAAATAGAAACGTGTCAGGGGAAATCTTTCATGAACACCCCTCATAGATCCACCCAATGCCAGCAGTTTCCATTCTTTCCCGAATGATATTCGAATCTGGAAAAATCCGAGACTCAGCTTTAGTTCGTGTCGGGATGGCGAGAGATAAAATCCATCATTGCTGGGTCTATTTGGAAGTGTTGATTGATCCTTTCGACATTTCTCCCTATGTCTCTTGCTCAACAAAAGAAGAAATGGAAGGTTGTTTTGAGTGAACAAAAAGGAGGCAACGTGTACCCGAATAACGTGGGCTTGAAAGCTCAGAGATGAATTCATGGGCTGGAAGAAATCCAAGACTTGTGGATGTATATTCTTTACTATCTTATCCTTGGCGTCAAGGCTAATGGGAGAACCATGAACAAGAGGGGGGTCTATTTTCCTCTTTCTTCATTCCACCATTCATTTGCTTTGCACTTCCACAAAGTAAATGAATGGCTCCAAGACCATTAGTGACTTTCTCCCGCATTGTGATGAAAACACGGTTGCTTTATTACAGGTAGGACAATTGCCGGGGTGATGTTTTCATCTTGTCCGATGAAAGACGGGTCTCGCCATAGGGACGAAAGGAGATTCCTTTCGATAAAGCCACAAGGCTTGTATTGTACCGGTCCCGACAATGGATGATGCATTGGCTGTTCAAACTGCCTTCGAAACAGGAACAGGAATGACTTCTTGAGGACCTGATCAAAGTTTGGTTTCATTTTCATTCCGATTGGTATAAAACAGTGTTTTCCAAGTGTGCCGTGAGAGATCATCAGGTGTGCCGTGGGAAATTAGATTATAATCTATCTGATGTCATGTATAAAGTTTGCTACTCTGTCTCTGGAACCTCAGCGCACAGTTCCCTGTTTCTGGGAGGGCCGCGCAGTAGCGCGGACCTGTTTGGGCCCGTTCCCTTCCGTTCCGCTCCGGGGGAGAACTTCCGGTCCACCCCAGCCCTGTTGGCGCTGTGCAAGGTGTGAGTCAGAGAGTAGCAGAACCCGAGCGCCGAAGGCAGGCAGGCAAGCAGCCGGAGGGGCAGGTAGGTAGGCAGGCAGGCAGGGAATCAGCCAGCTAATGGGGGAAAGGAGAGAAGGGAACTCGTGGGAGAAATATGGGTCCCCCAAAGGCCATCCAGCCTGACTCCCTGCAGCCAAGCATGAAGGCACCATCCAAGCCCTCCCAACAGATGGGCATGGAGACTCTGGCTATACTTTAAGGCAGGCAGCATCTTTATTAAGGGTTTAGACTAGATGTGATCAAACTTAGGCCTTCCTCCAGGTGTTTTGGACTTCAACTCCAACACTGTGTCCTGTTCTGGGCACCACAATTTAAAATTAAGATATTATAATTGTATATTTACGTTACATGTAATATTGCGGATAATATTGCAATATAATTGTTATAATACAATGTGGTATGTAATTGTTGTACTGTGACAATGACATAGTATGTTGTACTTGATATTATAGTATAATATAGTACGGTATACTTATATTGTGTATACATATAATATTGATAATGTTGTAATGTAATGCAAAATAATAATAATAATAATATACTATATAACTATATATTTTGTGTTCATCGAAACAGGCCCAGGTTTCACACTAAGTGAGTGTATAAATACATTAAAAAACATATTAACTATATGTATTACTGTGATAGAGAGTCATTTTGTGTCATTTTGGTTGGTGGTGTGCCCCAGGATTTTGTAAATGTGAAAAATGTGCTACGGCTCAAAAAAAAGGTTGAAAAATACTAGTATAAAATACGAGATGGTACGTATTTTCTTGCATTGCTTCCAAAGGCTGTTCAAAGCCATTCCTCTTCCCAAATGGCCAAAATCCAGGGTGTGTGTCTACACATAGTGTGTGCCTACACCAGTGGTTCCCAAACTTTTTTTCCCTACCGCCCCCTTTCCAGAAAAATATTTACTCAGCGCCCCGAAATTATTTTTTAAAATTCGAATAGCAATTAAACAGAAATATATATGTATTAATGTGTCTACCTTTTTCGTAAAATAATAAACAAAGGTGTAAATTACAAACATTGAATTCCAGAAATAATCACAAAAACAATATGTTTTGGGGAGTATGAGTAACGGATGATGGAATTTGCAGTACCTTCAGCCAATTCAGCTCTGACTTCCACAGACCACTAAGACCCCCATGAATGACAGATCTGGATCAAACGGCAACGCCTGGCCAGGGATCGCGCGCTTGTGACTGTGTCCCTGCGAGTTGGAATCCCCGGGCAGGTGTTGCCGTGGAAACCGCAGTCAACCTCGCCCACGGCGCAGTCCGGTGTATCGGCCTCTTGCTTCCAACGAGGACATCCTCGCAAGCGCACGACCCTGCAAGTGGCAAGCCTGGTTCACGTCACCACCCCCTTACAGGGGTTCAGCGCCCCCCCCAAATTCTCCTGAGTCTTCCATTGCCCCCTTGGATCACCCCACCGCCCACCAAGGGGCGGTACTGCCCACTTTGGAAACCACTGGTCTACACTATCAAACTAATCCTTTTTGATCTCACTTTCGTTTGTTAGAAAGAGCAACCTTCTCCAAGCCTCCACTAGTTATTTGTTTGTATATAATTCAGATTGCTCACTGTATTGAATATGTGAGTGTTGGTGTAACGACTCTTCAATACTCGGTAAGGATCACGCGTAGATTGTATCACGGTCCAACACGATTTTATTGTAGGAACGACACATGTGAAGCAAAAGCACCATCCCGCCACCCAAACACACCTTATATACCCCGAGCCCCTCCCCATTGCCCATGCAATGTCCAAGCAGGGTTGCACCATATCCGGTGATTCAGCATATCCCATAGTCCAAAGGGATATGACCTCATGGCCCCATGAGTCAGCGTTATGAGTCCAATTGTCCAATGTCCAGGCTCGGAGGAGTTACCTCACTTCCCTCCGGAGCCACACACACATCTGGAAGTTACGTCACTCCCATTTGACTCAGCACAGGCTCTATGCAGCTGGAGCCAAGGTCACCAAATAACTGGGGCAAAGGTCGGTGCAATCTCATGGCAGGTTGGGAGCCTGAACTTCTCCTAAGCTCAGGTCTCCCAATCCTGACATAACGGTCTCCTCCACCACGTCCTCCCCCTAAAAGACAAAATACATTCAATCTGGAGGAGGAAAAGGCCCCACATATTTCTTCAAAAGACTACAGTGAAATGTGGGATGAACCTTCCCTAAACTCTTGGGCAACAGAAGGGTATATGAGACCTTATTTACTGCATTCTTAATCCTAAAAGGCCCAATGTACTTCGGACTTAGTTTCTTCGATGGATAGCCTAATTTCAGATTTTGCGTGGATAGCCACACCAAGTCCCCCTCACTGTACTCCTCCCCTTCCTGCCTCTTCCGGTCTCCAAACAATTTGTAGGAACGCTGTGCTTTTCCCAAAGCTGCTGCTACTTCTTTCCAATCCTCCTGGGCTCGCATCCTCCATTCCACCCTCTCCTCCCCCCCCCCAACTCCAACAGCTGGGGCAAAGGAGCCACCTCCTGACCATAGACCACTTCGAAGGGGACCTCCCAGTGGAAGAGTGTACCGAACTGTTATAGGCCACCTCAGCATAAGGCAACAGATCGGACCAATTATTCTGTTCCTTGTTGCTAAAAATACGCAAATAAGACCCCAATGATTTCTGAGCCCTTTCTACGCCGCCATTGCAACAAGGATGATAAGAAGTCGTAAGACGCCTCTGAGCCCCCAACACCTCCAAAAACCGCTCCCAAAATTGGGCGGTAAACTGGACCCCACGATCACTCAAAACCTGCTCCGGGCACCCATGCAAACGGTACACATGCTGTACATACAGCTCAGCCAGTCTCTCTGCACTAGGCAACCCCTTTAACGGAATAAAATGGGCCTGCTTAGAGAACATATCTAACACAGTCCAGATGTACTTGTAACCCCGGCTTGAGGGCAACTCCCCACAAAATCCGTACTGACATGTGTCCACGGCCTCACAGGAGTAACCACCACTTGAATCAACCCCTGCGGCTTCGCAGAGGGAACCTTATTCCTAGCACACGTTTCACAACACTCTACATACTTCTTCACCTCAGCCCTCATGCCTGGCCACCAATACCTCTTCTTTAGGGTCAAAAGAGTTTTCGTGACCCCCCCAATGACCAGCAGATCTATGATCGTGATTCAACCTCAGTACCTTTTCTCTCATACTCTGAGGGACATACACCTTGCCTCCCATAATCCATAAACCATTCAATGGCTTACACTCTTTCTCATGACTCTGTAACCACACATCACCTACATAACCTTTCTGCAACTCCAAACTCCATTCATCTACCACTCCTTCTTCTTTCTTAACCTCACACGCCGTTTGGGACCTTGTCTGCACAGCCAGACCCCAATGCTCCCTGGCAAATACCTCTCCGGACTTATGCAACTCATTCTCTCCTACACTCGGATACCGGGACAAAGCATCCGCCACCACATTCTCCTTGCCCCTTATATGCTGCAGCCGAAAATCAAACCTAGCGAAAAACTGAGCCCACCTCACCAACTTGGGAGACAACTTCTGAGGGTTCCTCAGATACTGGAGGTTCTGATGATCAGTCATCACCACAAAAGGGAAAGCAGCACCTTCCAAAAACTGCCGCCACGTTTGCAAAGCATTCCGCACAGCAAACGCCTCCTTTTCCCAGACTGGCCACTTCCGCTCATGCTCTCCAAACTTTTTAGAAAAATAAGCACACGGCTTCAATCTACCTCGCTCATCCTCCTGCAATAACACTTCACCATAAGCCCAAGCAGACGCATCGCACTGCACCACTAAGGGCTTTTCCACATCCGGATGCATTAATAAAGGTCCATCAGTAAAAGCTTTCTTTAATGCCACAAACGCCTCCTGACATTCCTTCGTCCAATCCAGCTTAGCACCTGGAGACTTAGTCCTCTTTGATTCACCCTTACCCTTGGTTCTCAATAACTCCGTAAGCGGGAGGGTTATCGCCGAAAACTCTGATATAAAAGTGCGATAAAAATTGGCCAACCCTAAGAAAGCCTGTAACTGCCTACGAGTCTGCGGAGCTTCCCAATTCAACACATCCTCCACCTTAGCCGGATCCATTGCGACTCCATCCCCGCTAATCCTATATCCCAAGAAATCAATTTGAGCCTTGCCAAATTCACACTTACTCAATTTTACATACAGACTCGCTTGTCGCAACCTCTCCAACACCTCCCTCACCAAACTAACATGCTCATCCCTAGTACGCGTCACAATCACAATATCATCCAAATACACAAACACCCCCTTATACAAAAGGGGGTGCACCACCTCATTTATTAATTGCATGAAAATACCGGGAGCATTCAAACCTCTATAATCAATACACAGCCGCAACCTACCATCCTTCTTCTCACGAAACAAAACTGGGGCCGCAATGGGAGACTCGGACCTCCGAATAAACCCCTTGCTCAAATACCCGTCTATTTGTTCTCTCAAAGCTTCCTTCTCCTTCACTGTCATGGCATATATTTTGGGTTTAGGCAAAACAGCTCCCTCCTTGACCTCTATACTACACTGTACATTGCGAAGGGGGGGAAGACCCTGGGCCAAAACCGGATTAAACACATCTGCATAATCCCAATACTCTATAGGCACCCCTTGCACTTCACTCTTATTTATTAGGGGCACATTGTACAATTCCTGTTTTCCAATCAATCTTGGGGTTCGCCTGCTCTAGCCATGGCATCCCCAACACCACCTCATGCCCTTTAATGGGGGCTACCACAAAATCAATGTCCCACTCCCAGGGTCCCACCCGACCCTTCAAATCTTTAGTCCCCACAGAGAATGGGCCACCCTCAATAAAAGACCCATCCAACTGAGCAAAAGTTATGGGCGTTTCTAAGGGTTTTGTCCCCCCACCCAAATCCCCTATCAACTCTGGGGACATAATGTTCTCCGAACATCCGCAGTCTACTAAAGCTTTCCTTTCCACAATCTTATCCCCTTTATACAATCCCAAGGTACATTGTATATTAGAGCTCACCCCAACACTTTTTTTTTATCATCATTGTCCCCACTTGCTGCTTTAGCAGAGGCCACCTTCACTGGCTCCAGCACCTGCCTCTGCCGGCATTGGGACGCAAAATGACCGGATTGAGAACAGATGAAACAAAGGCCCCGTCCCATTGTTGGCCTCCTCGTAACACTGGATCGGTTGTCACCACCACGTCTAGGCTCTCCTCCTCGGAATCGCCCTTCAACCGCACCACGGCTGGACCCCCTGGATCTCGCAGGCTGGAAACGACGCCGCTGCACCTGGGCAAGGATTCCTTCCACACCCCATCAGGTTCATCTGCACTGGCCTGTCCTTCGGCACAGTCTCTTTGGGCCAACGCACCTCTGGATCCGCCTGAGCTGACCAGTCCTTCGGAACAGCTTCCACGATCCCTCCGGCCCTTCGGACCCCCATCTGAGCTGGCCTGTCCTTCGGCACAGTCTCCCTGGTCCCGCACACATCTGGATCCCCTTGAACTGACCAGTCCTTCGGAACAGTTCCTCCGATCCTTCCAGCCCTCCAGACCTCTGCCTGTCTGGAGCCATAGCGCTCTCTCCTTCGGCGGGCCACTTCCAAGCTCACCTGAGCTTCCCACAGTCGCTCCGCTTCTCCAAACTCATCCTCCTGGGCAACCACACCTTCCATCATCTCACGGCACTCATCCGGGCACCCCACCTGGTCAAGGGTGGTCCAATCCCACTCCATAGTACGCCGGATTTCTTCAGGGGCTGAATCCCATCCATCAATATACTCCTCCTCTCTCCAAGCCAACCTCTCCATTGCTGGGATAGTTGAAAAAGGGCTTTTGCTTCTGTAACGACTCTTCAATACTCGGTAAGGATCACGCGTAGATTGTATCACGGTCCAACACGATTTTATTGTAGGTACGACACATGTGAAGCAAAAGCACCGTCCCGCCACCCAAACACACCTTATATACCCCGAGCCCCTCCCCATTGCCCATGCAATGTCCAAGCAGGGTTGCACCATATCCGGTGATTCAGCATATCCCATAGTCCAAAGGGATGTGACCTCATGGCCCCATGAGTCAGCGTTATGAGTCCAATTGTCCAATGTCCAGGCTCGGAGGAGTTACCTCACTGTCCTCCGGAGCCACACACACATCTGGAAGTTACGTCACTCCCACTTGACTCAGCACAGGCTCTATGCAGCTGGAGCCAAGGTCACCAAATAACTGGGGCAAAGGTCGGTGCAATCTCATGGCAGGTTGGGAGCCTGAACTTCTCCTAAGCTCAGGTCTCCCAATCCTGACAGTTGGTATGCATTTTTCTTTAACTTTTTGTTGTGGGAGGGGCTGCAGACCATGTGGTCAGATTTGGGATGTTCAGGACTCAGATTCCATTTTAGAAAGCCATTAATGTAGAGACTTTAGTGGTGTGTCTAAATAGGCCTGGGTAGGTTCATTGGAACACTCATAAAATTGGAATGAATTCGGATAAAATTCACTTTTGAAGCGGTTTCGAGGCGATGTAAGTAACCTGGAAGTGAATTTGTCATTTCGAGGCCACCACCGCCATTTTCGGAAAGGAATCAGCATTAGATTCCCGCCCCTCCCGAGGTGCTTTCCCCTCATTGGCTGTTTTTAACCCAGTTTGGAGGCGGATGTCCTTCCCTCTGAGTCAGAAATGGGGGGACAGCCATGTTTAACCCAGTTTGGAGGCGGATGTCATTCCCTCTGAGTAAGAAATGGGGTGACAGCCATGTGTAACCCAGTTTGGAGGCGGATGTCATTCCCTCTGAGTCAGAAATGGGGCGACAGCCATGTTTAACCCAGTTTGGAGGCGGATGTCATTCCCTCTGAGTAAGAAATGGGGTGACAGCCATGTGTAACCCAGATTGGAGACGGATGTCCTTCCCTCTGAGTCAGAAATGGGGGACAGCCATGTTTAACCCAGTTTGGAGACGGATGTCCTTCCCTCTGAGTAAGAAATGGGGTGACAGCCATGTTTAACCCAGTTTGGAGGTGGATGTCCTTCCCTCTGAGTCAGAAATGGGGCGACAGCCATGTTTAACCCAGTTTGGAGGCGGATGTCCTTCCCTCTGAGTCAGAAATGGGGCGACAGCCATGTTTAACCCAGTTTGGAGACGGATGTCCTTCCCTCTGAGTAAGAAATGGGGCGACAGCCATGTTTAACCCAGTTTGGAGACGGATGTCATTCCCTCTGAGTAAGAAATGGGGTGACAGCCATGTGTAACCCAGATTGGAGACGGATTTCCTTCCCTGGGGTGACAGCCATGTGTAACCCAGTTTGGAGGCGGATGTCATTCCCTCTGAGTAAGAAATGGGGCGACAGCCATGTTTAACCCAGTTTGGAGGCGGATGTCATTCCCTCTGAGTAAGAAATGGGGTGACAGCCATGTGTAACCCAGATTGGAGACGGATGTCCTTCCCTCTGAGTCAGAAATGGGGGGACAGCCATGTTTAACCCAGTTTGGAGACGGATGTCCTTCCCTCTGAGTAAGAAATGGGGCGACAGCCATGTTTAACCCAGTTTGGAGGTGGATGTCCTTCCCTCTGAGTCAGAAATGGGGCGACAGCCATGTTTAACCCAGTTTGGAGGTGGATGTCCTTCCCTCTGAGTCAGAAATGGGGCGACAGCCATGTTTAACCCAGTTTGGAGACGGATGTCCTTCCCTCTGAGTAAGAAATGGGGTGACAGCCATGTGTAACCCAGTTTGGAGGCGGATGTCATTCCCTCTGAGTCAGAAATGGGGCGACAGCCAT
>JARBWK010003693.1:0-11841 GCA_030556195.1 Anolis apletophallus | reverse complement strand
AATCATTATGATACAGATACATTGCCTTCCTCCTTGTATTTTTTCTGTGTAAGCCCTGTTCATCCTTGGCTTTTTTCTGTGTTTGACAAAATGTGAAAAGTAATGATACCTTCTGAAATCCTTGAATCTTCGGATTGTATTGCCTCTTCAATGCTCTTCACTGTTAACTCTGCTATTTCAGATTTTCCCAATACCATTACCCCATTGTCATCACTGCTGCTGTGATGTATCAGCACTGTATTTTTGAAATGTAGCATGCAAAATTAGACATGTTTCTGGTACTAAATCATGATTCCTGCTTAGGTACAGAGATAAGCTATTGATTGTGATCTCTTGTTCACTGGCTTTCTCTGCCTGGAGTAGAGAGCCAACATCATCTACTACCAGATACAAATACTGCATTCTTTTGATCCATGCACAAGTAATGCATCAAGAGGGCTATAGTAATGGTCAATCTTTTAAAAATATATTTTATCATTTCTCTGGGACCCATGTTCCCTTCTTTCTTTTTTTATTAGGGCAGCTCAAGTTAAGAACTAAACAGATTATGCTCACCCAATAAGTTTTCCCAGCAGGATGATGATCTGGACTCTTAAATCCTAATCCATACTCAAAGATTACATCACGTTGCTCTTACTAATTCTTCTACATCTTCTATAAATAAGCAATTAAGGAATTGCCTAATTCCACATCACAGGTGGTTTAGAATCAGGCTATGGAAAAAGCCAAAGGTCATGGCAATTTTTTGTATTGTGCATTTACTGTAATTATTATATGCAACACAAAGAGTTGGACACATGGCTATTTTTTGGTGTGTGATAGGTAGCATTAAGGGATTTATCTATGGGGCCATCCAAAAAGGGGGAAAGACTCTCAGGAAAATTTAGAGTTTCAGTCCTTGTTGTTTTGATTTTAACTATATAATAATATCTAAACTATTTCTTGAAATATCTTAAGTTTTTCTTCTTTCCTTTATTATGTTCCTCCCCTCACGGATCACAAGTTGTATTTAGATTCATGCAGCACTTCTGAAATTGATTTTTACTAAGCCTTCCAGTAAGTCTTCATTATTATCGTTATCTTAATTCAGGAGATACATGACCTGTTTACACCACCACCAAAAACCCCCCAAAAACCTTCAGATGTAATTTAGACTAATCAGTCCTGGAGCTGCTTCAAATTCACCCTGTTTCTCAACTCCCTTACTTATTGTTATTTCCCCACACTGAAAAGGAACTTTGGTATTCACAAAAAATAAGTGGGATTTGTAATGTCACAAAAATACACTCTAGCAAGTAGCATTTGGCTTTTTAAAATGGTAGTGCTTGCTACCCTGCAACCTAGAATTATAGAGCTGGAAGAGACCATGAGTGCTATCCAGTCCAACTCCTTGCCATGCAGGAAGACACAATAAGAACATAAGAACATAAGAAGAGCCATGCTGAATCGGGCCTCAGCCCATCTAGTCCAGCATTCTGTGTCACACAGTGGCCCACTAGTTGTACACAGGGATCTCTAGCAGAAAGGAGGGCAAAACCCTCACCTGCTCCCGACCCCCACAACCAGTACCCGGGAAATCCTGCCTGCCTCCATCAACACAGAGGTGGCACTTGGATGTCCATTTCAGTAGCTACTGATTCCTTGGTATCCATGAATCTGTCTAATCCTGCCTTGAAGCTGTCCAGGCTGACCGCTGTCACAACCTCCTCTGGAAGTGAGTTCCATAACCCAATGACCCTCTGGGTGAAGAAATATTTCCTTTATTAGTCCTAACTTTCCTACCTTGGGCTTTAGGAGTGCCCCTAGTCCTAGTGTTGTGTGACAGAGAAAATATTTTTCTCTATTCACCTTTTCTATCCCATGCATGATTTTATACACTTCGATCAAGTCACCTCTTAAACGCCGTCTTTCAAGGCTGAAAAGACCAAGGCGTTGCAACCTGATTTCGTAAGGGAGCTGCTCCATCCCTTGGATCATTCTTGTTGCCCTTTTCTGTACCTTTTCCAGTTCCGTTATATCCTTCTTGAGGTGCGGTGACCAGAATTGTACACAGTACTCCAGATGTGGCCTCACCATAGATTTGTAGAGAGGCAATACAACATTTGACGACCTATTTTCGATTCCCTTCCTGATCATGCCAAGCATAGAATTTGCTTTTTCACTGCTGCTGCGCACTGGGTTGACATCTTCATTGAGCTGTCCACCAAAACCCCAAGATCCCTTTCCTGGTTTGTCTCGGAAAGCTTTGACCCCATCAATTGGTAGGTGTAGTTGGGGTTCTTTGCCCCGATGTGCATGACTTTACACTTGTTTAGGTTAAAATGCATTTGCCACTTTGTTGCCCATTCACTCAATTTCGAGAGATCTTTCTGGAGCTCTTTACAATCAGTTTCATTTTTAACTACCCTGAACAATTTAGTGTCGTCTGCAAACTTTGCTACCTCACAATTTACTCCTACATCCAGGTCATTAATGAATAAATTAAAAAGTAACGGACCCAAAACTGAACCTTGGGGGTACGCCACTTCTCACCTCTTTCCACCCAGAGAAGTGTCCGTTTATTACCACCCTTTGTTTCCTACAGTTTAGCCAGGTTCAATCCAGGACAAGACCTGTCCTCTGATTCCATGGCTGAAGAGCTTATTTAGGAGCCTTTGGTGAGGGACTTTGTCAAAAGCCTTTTGAAAGTCAAGGTAAACAATATCAACTGGGTCCCCTTTATCTATGTGTTTATTTACACCCTCAAAGAATTCTAACAAGTTAGTAAGACATGATTTGCCTTTGCAGAAACCATGTTGATTTTCCTTCAGCAATGCCTGTTCTTCTATGTGCTTAGTAATTTTTTTCTTTAATAATGGTTTCCATCACTTTGCCTGGAACTGAGGTTAGACTAACTGGCCTATAATTTCCTGGATCACCCCTGGATCCTTTCTTGAAGATCGGAGTTACATTTGCCTCCCTCCAGTCCTCGGGTACAGTGCCTGATCTTAGCGAAAGGTTATATATTTTGGCTAGAATTTCAGCAATTTCACACTTGAGTTCCTTAAGAACTCTGGGGTGGATGCCATCTGGCCCTGGTGATTTGTTGACATTTAGTTTAGTAAGGCATGTGAGAACATCTTCCTTGTTTATCTCTATCTGGTTTAATTCATTTAATTCCCTCCCTGAAAAAACTGACTCAGCTGCAGGCATATGTTGTCTGTCCTCCTGTGTGAAAACGGAGGCAAAGAAGTCGTTTAGCCGCTCGGCAATCTCCTTGTCTTCACTTATTGTCCCTTTCTTATCATTTTCGTCAAGTGGCCCAACTGCTTTTCTAGTTGGGTTTCTGCTTCTGATGTACTTAAAGAAGTTTTTGTTGTTTTTTTATATTCTTTGCTATATGTGCCTCAAAATCTCTCTTGGCTTTCCTGACGGTTGCTTTGCATTTAGTTTGCCAGAGCTTGTGTTCCTTTCTGTTCTCCTCAGTAGGAAGAGCCTTCCATTTCTTAAATGAGTTTTTCTTCTTTCCAATCACATCTTTTACTTCATTTGTAAGCCATACCGAAGTCCTCTTGGACTTTCCCGGCCTCTTTCTTATTTTAGGAATGCATTTTAGTTCGGCTTGTTTGAAAGTATTTTTAAACAGTTTCCAAGCATTTTGGAGGGATTTGATTTTTTTACCTGTTCCTTTTAGTTTGTTCTTTACTATTTTTCTCATTTTGGTGAAATTCCCTTTGTGAAAATTTAAGGTCTCTGTGTTAGTTTTCACTGACAGTTTGCTATCCAAACTTAAGTTGAAGGTTATTGTGTTGTGGTCACTGGTACCTATGGGCTCAGTTACAAGGACATCTTGAACGAGATCCTGTTCATTAGTTAACACCAAGTCCAGGATCCCCTTTCCCCTGGTTGGTTCCATGACCATCTGCTCTAGGGAATAATCACAATCAAAGCACCCTGGTCAGATGACCATTCATTCTCTGCTTTAAAGCCTCAAGAGCATAAGAACATAAGAACATAAGAAGAGCCATGCTGAATCGGGCCTCAGCCCATCTAGTCCAGCATTCTGTGTCACACAGTGGCCCACTAGTTGTACACGGGGATCTCTAGCAGAAAGGAAAGCAAAACCCTCACCTGCTCCCGGCCCCCCACAACCAGTACCCGGGGAAATCCTGCCTGCCTCAATCAACACAGACGTGGCACTTGGATGTCCATTTCAGTAACTACTGATTCCCTTGGTATCCATGAATCTGTCTAATCCTGCCTTGAAGCTGTCCAGGCTGACAGCTGTCACAACCTCTTCTGGAAGTGAGTTCCATAACCCAATGACCCTCTGGGTGAAGAAATATTTCCCTTTATTAGTCCTAACTTTCCTACCTTGGAGCTTTAGGGAGTGCCCCCTAGTCCTAGTGTTGTGTGACAGAGAAAATATGTTTTCTTTATTCACCTTTTCTATCCCATGCATGATTTTATACACTTCGATCAAGTCACCTCTTAAACGCCGTCTTTCAAGGCTGAAAAGACCAAGGCGTTGCAACCTGATTTCATAAGGGAGCTGCTCCATCCCTTGGATCATTTTTGTTGCCCTTCTTTGTACCTTTTCCAGTTCCGTTATATCCTTCTTGAGGTGCGGTGACCAGAATTGTACACAGTACTCCAGATGTGGCCTCAGCATAGATTTGTAGAGAGGCAATACAACATTTGCCGACCTATTTTCGGTTCCCTTCCTGATCATGCATAGAATTTGCTTTTTTCACTGCTGCAGCGCACTGGGTTGACATCTTCATTGAGCTGTCCACCAAAACCCCAAGATCCCTTTCCTGGTTTGTCTCGGAAAGCTTTGACCCCATCAATTTGTAGGTGTAGTTGGGGTTCTTTGCCCCGATGTGCATGACTTTACACTTGTTTAGGTTAAAATGCATTTGCCACTTTGTTGCCCATTCACTCAATTTCGAGAGATCTTTCTGGAGCTCTTTACAGTCAGTTTCATTTTTAACTACCCTGAACAGTTTAGTGTCATCTGCAAACTTTGCTACCTCACAATTTACTTCTACATCCAGATCATTTATGAATAAATTAAAAAGTAACGGTCCTAAAACTGAACCTTGGGGTACGCCACTTCTCACCTCTTTCCATCCAGAGAAGTGTCCATTTATTACCACCCTTTGTTTCCTACAGTTTAGCCAGGTTCCAATCCAGGACAAGACCTGTCCCCTGATTCCATGGCTGAAGAGCTTATTTAGGAGCCTTTGGTGAGGGACTTTGTCAAAAGCCTTTTGAAAGTCAAGGTAAACAGTATCGACTGGGTCCCCTTTATCTATGTGTTTATTTACACCCTCAAAGAATTCTATCAAGTTAGTAAGACATGATTTGCCTTTGCAGAAACCATGTTGATTTTCCTTCAGCAATGCCTGTTCGTCTATGTGCTTAGTAATTTTTTCTTTAATAATGGTTTCCATCACTTTGCCTGGAACTGAGGTTAGACTAACTGGCCTATAATTTCCTGGATCACCCCTGGATCCTTTCTTGAAGATCGGAGTTACATTTGCCTCCCTCCAGTCCTCGGGTACAGTGCCTGATCTTAGAGAAAGGTTATATATTTTGGCTAGAATTTCAGCAATTTCACACTTGAGTTCCTTAAGAACTCTGGGGTGGATGCGATCTGGCCCTGGTGATTTGTTGACATTTAGTTTAGTAAGGCATGTGAGAACATCTTCCTTGAGAGCAGTAGTCAACCACCCTGTGAAGAAGCATATTCCACTGCTGAGCAGCTCTTACTGTCAGAAATTGTTTCCTAATGTTTAGGGAGGGAAACATCTTTATCTGAAATTTGAATCTATTGCTCCATGTGCTGGTGTCTAGAGTAGAAAACTTGCCTCACCCCTTTCTACCTAAATCACTCTGATATAGATTGGACTACATTTTCCTGGAAACTAAAACAAGATGTGAGTTTTGCTATATCATATCAAAACTTAAAAGACGTTTTTCACTGCTAAAATGGTCATATGTCATGTGCCAGGATCATGTATAACTGATTTATTAATTCATTGATTATGTACACATAGGACCACAGACAAAATGACAAAAGCTTTATTAATATTATACTAGTTAAACATTAGGATAATTTGCTGTGATATAAACATTCATCATATCCACACTGTTTAATCTGTCCTGGAAACAATAACTGTGCTTATTAGCGGTAGCTCTCTTAGCTAGTTATAGAATAATACAAATAGACAACCAAGTAGATATACATTTCATTGCAGTAAATGCCAATGACTTAAATCAAGAAATAGTTTTCTAAGATCTACAGAGACACTCGCTGGAACACCTCAACAAGCGAGAGTCCAAAAGTGGCAGGATAAAACTGAGAACCTCAATCAATGGCTGATACCAAATGAGAGACTCCCTCCTGGGCACAGAGAAAACTGGGCGACTTGTAAGGTGCTAAACAGATGGTGCTCTGGCACCACGAGATACAGAGCCAACCTTAAGAAATGGAGCTACAAAGTGGAGTCCACGACATGTGCATGCAGAGAAGAGCAAACCACAGACCACCTATTACAATGCAGTCTGAGCCCCGCCACATGCATAATGGAGGACCTTCTTATAGCAACACCAGAGGCACTCTAGGCCAGCTACTGGTCAAATGACGTTAAATAGAATGCCAAGTTTTCAAACATTGTTTTTTTAAAAATACAGTACAACTGTTTGGTTCTCTCCTGATATGATAAATAATTGCAGTAAGAACTGTGTTAATTAAACTCATATGGGAAATATGAATGTAAAGGCTATGAGATATTAGGAAATACTTTGGGATGAAGAAAACATCACATGGATTTCCAGAATAAAATTGGGTTGAACAGGGACAAGACCTGAGAATTTCACTGATTTTTTTTCATGTGAAAGAGTCTAAGATTCTGAAACCTATCCTGAAAATTGGTTAAGCACTGGAATACTTACTTTAAAATTATGGAAATAGAGCCAATACGTAGCATATTTATTGTGTCTCGATATTGAAGTTATTGTCAATCTTTCCTTTTTAATAAGTTTAATTCCAGTATTAAAAACACATGCAGGCAAAATGAAACTCGCAATTCTTCAAACCGGAATAGATTTGGAACAATACAGAGATATCAACAGAACACCCTTATATTGCTCTGAAAGGAGAAATTGCCATACGCTAAGTTGACTCACATATGAGTGGGTTTCTCTATTGTGTTATTTCCTAATCAAAGACTCTAAAACAAATACAACTCTATTTCATTCTTTAAAAGAAAGTATATTTGCATAATTAAGGATGTATACTTTTTATTATTGGTGCTGTGAAACAAAAATGAAATCCACAACCAGAATGAATTATTTACACCATGAGTATAAAAATAATCAAAAATTCAAACAAAAATGTAATTATGCTTTTCTGTTTTTCATGTAATTACTTAGTGGTAATTTAAGAAATGTGACTAAGTTATTAATGCAGTGTTCTAAACTGAAACCAGTGAGCCTAACAAGTTTCAGGAAAACAACACTTTCATCATTGGTGTTTAGGATGAGATGACTTTGTTGAATTACTGCAGTATAGTGTGAATGATTAATGGAAAAAAATATAACTTGGTGCATTAAAACAACGTGTGCTGCAGTAATTGGATGTTTGAGGAAAAGCACATTACTTAATGCTGGAAGAGCAATTCAAAATGTAATATGAAGAATGATAGAATAATATTAGGAATGAAAAACTGAGTAACTTCTGAAGCAGTTAATAGGTATTTGATGCTGTTAATATACACTGTATTTCTAGTTCCTCCTATTTTGAGAGTAAGCCTCATTGAGTTCAATGGGGTTCTCTGTTTTGGCATGCAATAGCATTGTGCTACTAAAAATGTTAATTTTAAATGGAGAAAACCAAAGGAGAGGCTGTGTATGGAAACACTGTATTTGCCATTTGCTGAAGCATCCACACCATTTGGCAGAGACGGTTAAAATCTTGTAAAACTACAAAAGCCATGATTCCATAGTATTGAACCATGATGTTTAAAGTGGTGTCAAATTCTGCAGTGCAGGTGCACCAATGATATAATGGAGAATCTGTGAGGGATGACATCAAAGCACCGCAAAAATGGGAAATTTGGAGGAAAATAATGGTGTAGTCAATTTATTTAAAAGATCAGATAAATATGAAAAACTAAAAAATTATGGTGTTAACACAGGTCCCCATTTTTCACAACTGTAGGAGCTTTATGTGGGGGCAAGGATAGTAAACAAAATTCAAAAGTAGATAGTACTTAAATGGCAAATCTATAGGTCCTAGGGCCTCCTGGTGGCACAGTGGGTTAAACCGCTTAGCTGCTGAAATTGCTGATCAAAAGGTTGGTGGTTCAAATCCAGGGGAGTAGGGTGAGCTCCTGCTGTTAGCCCCATCTTCTGCCAACCTAGCAGTTTGAAAAAATGCACATATGAGTAGATCAATAGGTACCACTTCTGAAAGAAGATAACGTTGCTGCATGCAGTCATGCTGGCCAGATAACCTTGGAGGTGTCTACAGACAACACCGGCTCTTTGGCTTAGAAAGGGAGAAGAGCACCACCCTCGAATCGGACACGACTAGACTTAATGTCAGGGGAAACCTTTACCTTTTTACTATAAGTCCTATTGTTTTCAAGGTAGTCACCTCCCAAACGAATGGGAATAAGATAATTAAAAGAAAAACAAATTCAGCTTAGCAAAAATGCAAAACCATAGAAAGTTGCTACCAGGGAAATAGTCAGCATTAGACTCCAGGGTTCATTTGGCTGACTCAAAAACATGACAGCTTTTCATATCTTTCCACTTTATTTATTTAGACAGGTCTTTGCATAGTAGAAGGCCTTTTCACATTGGAGAGTCAAGGTTTATTGCAGGTTATTTGGATACAGGTTAGAGTTCACCGCTTCCAAGGTGTTATATCATGACTCCTACTATGAGATTAGATTTGATAGCTCATTAATTTCACTACTAGCACAGTAAGGGCATTAAGAGATTATCCGAACACGAAAGACAAACAATGATAGAACAAGAAAGGACATCCACAGAAGTATTGCTGTAAAGGATTTCTAAAACCTTTATCTCTAAATAACAAAGAAATTGTTACTTGAGGAAACTGGCACACAGCTAATAAAGGCTGCATCTACACTACAGTATAGGAAATGCATTAGCTTACTGCATGCATACAATTGAACTCGGGATAAGCCAATTAATTCAGCTTGACCCAAGGTTTAAAAATACCAGGAAATGTCTGAATCATGCAGGCAGTTTTGGAGCTCTTCTGGTTTGGGGGCAGTAGGCCATCTTTGCAGGCTCTATATTTCCTGAATCTGCATCATGCAAGCAGCAATGGAGCTATGGAGGAGGGGAGGGGGCTTACTCCTTCCAGTTTCCATCGCTGCTTGCATGGCACAGATTTAGAAAGTACAAAGCCTGTAGAGATAGTAAGGAGGATTTTCTGTAGTTTGAGGGGAGATTAGGGTGCAGGAAGAGTAGGAAGGCACTGTCCATGCATTACCTTGGAGAACTAGCTTTGGCGTAGCTGGGCTGTATGGCTGTTGACCCAACATGGAGGCAGTTTAGGATTTTATGCCAGTTCCAATCTTATTTTGTGGCTGTATGGAAGACCGTCCAGCTGTTTCAGCCTCCAGCTCTCAAAATTCCTAACCCGTGAACAAACTGGATAGAGCTTCTGGGATTTGGAGTCCAAAACACATGGAGAGCCACAGTTTGAGGATGCCTGGTCTAAGCAAATTAAGCTATTTTTAATTTATTTATTTAAAACTTTTATATCCCGATCTTCTCAACTTCTGTAGAGGGACTCAGACCGGCTCACAGCAAGAATTCAATGCAATAATATAATCTAAAAAACATCATACAACAACAAAATATTAAAATACATATAGAATAAAATTGCAAATAAGCCAAATCACCAAGATGTCCAACTCAGTCCGTATGTGTGGTCAATAACTTTGTTCTGTGGCTGGCCTCAGCCATTATTCTGGGAATGCTTCATTCCATAGCCTGTAGCACCCATGGGCCCGCCCGTGCCACGGGGGAGGGGTGACGCACCGGGGGTCCCGTTGGCATTGGGACCCACACAGGCTGAAAGGGACTCGGAGGATGAGTTGGAAGGCCCAGAGCAAGATTGGTCAGCCGTGCCTTTGCCCAGTTCACCTGTAGAGAGTTTAGCCTGGGATCTTGAGTGGGAGCATTCTCCCGGGAAGGAGCGGACCAGGTGGAGATGGGAGGCAGCGAAGCAGATAGCGGAGATAGTTATGAATTCCCAAATGGCCGAGGTTCCCAGGAGCTGGCCGAGCAGCAGATGGAGGCTAGCGGCTGGGAAACTTCGGGAGGCTGCTTCTCAGGAAGATAGCGATACTAGGCAGGAAGAGCGGGGCCGGTCACCTAACACGCGCAGGGACATAGAGGAGGGCAGGAGGAGCTGGCATCTGTCCCTAGACCGTCACCGGTCGGAAAGTTGAGACTGGAGGCGCCGGGCCCTAGATCGTCGGGGTCCAGGCCGAGGGATTAAGAACGGCCCCGTGGGAACTGATCCTCAGTTCTCCGGCCACGTCTATACTGAATAGGCGCGGCGGAGTGGGACCACAAGCCAACAGTGGTCATCAAGCCTTGCCTTGCCTTTGCCTTGTTTCCTGAGCCGCAGTGGTTTGCACACCTCGCCCTGTTTCTTGATTCGCATTGGTTTGCGAAACCTTGCCCTGTTTCCTGATCCGCATTGGTTTGCGGAGCCTTGCAACGCTTCAAGCTATTTGCTACGTTACTTTGGACTACTTGCTTAATACTTTGAACACTTGCTTATTATTGGACTATTTACCCTTTGGAACTGTTTTTATATACTCAATAAAGTAGTTAGCCTTTGCTACGTCTCCGTGTGTGTGTTAAAGGGGCAGTTCTAAGTCGGCGATTGTGACATAGCCAGGATTTCACTAGTCTCCTAAAGGGAGAGAGTTCCATAGCCAAGGGGCCACCACAGAGAAGGCCCTGTCTCTTGTTCCCGCCAGATGCGACTGTGAAAGTGGTGGGGCTGAGAGCAGCCCCCCCCAAAACGTGGTGGGGCTGAGAGCAGTGGCCCCCCCACACACACAATTTTAGTGTGGCAATTTTAAATTCTTGCATTTTCACTCTCAATGTGTCAAACTGGGTACCAAAAAACATGCCAAAATGCATATTTTAGATTTAAAAGTACAAGAAAGGGACATACCACATGAAGAAATGCATAAAAATAATACATATTATCACATGGTTGAATGAGTTTATGCAAAACAGAAAATAATGGATCAATCACATTTAGTTATGACATATTTGCATTAAGGATTTCAACTTTTCACATTTTCAAGGTCGGCCTGGGCTGGATGAGTGCCAGTTGCCTACCATGGATGGCGAGCGACTCAGCCCGTCATCCGTTGTTAAGAGCTTGGGTGTTCAACTGGACCCCTTGCTGACCATGGAGACTCAGGTCTCCATGGTTAGCAAGACGTCATTTTTTCACCTACGACAGGCTAGGCAACTGGCACCCTACCTGTCCAGGGATGACCTGGCCACGGTGATCCAAGCGACGGTCATCTCGAGGCTGGACTACTGTAACGCCCTCTACGTTGGCCTTCCCTTGTCGACAATCCGGAAACTCAAGCTACTGCAAAATGCCGCTGCTCACTTGCTGGCGGGAGCGCCAGTGAGGGAGCACATTACGCCCATCCTTTGGCAACTGCACTGGCTTCCCATCGAGTACCGAATTGCCTTCAAGGTGTTGGTTTTAACCTTTAAGGCCTTGCACGGCCTAGGGCCTGCATACCTGAGGGACCGCCTTGCTCCGTATATTCC
>JARBWK010003692.1:0-11841 GCA_030556195.1 Anolis apletophallus | reverse complement strand
TTTTTAAGGTTGGCTCTGCATTTCGTTGTGCAGCTAGAGCACAGTGTGTTCAGCACCTTCGTCGCCCAGTGTTCTGTGTGCTCAGGAGGAGTCTCATTCAGTATCAGCCATGGCTTGAGGTTCTGAGCTTTAGCCTACCTACTTTTGGACACTCGCTTGCTGAGGTGTTCCTGCAAGTATCTCTGTAGATCTTAGAAAACTATTTCTTGATTTAAGGCATTGGCATGCTAGCTGATATCCAAACATGGCTCAAGATCAGTACGTGTGAAAAAGATCTTTGACTCCTTGTGGACAAGTTAAACATGAGCCGACAATGTGATGCCAATGGGATTTTGGCCTGCATCAATAGGAGTATAGTGTCTAGATCCAGGGAAGTCATGCTAACCTCTATTCTGCCTTGGTCAGACCACACCTGGGAATATTGTTTCCAATTCTGGGCACCACAGTTGAAGAGAACATAAGAACATAAGAACATAAGAACATAAGAAGCCATGCTGAATCGGGCCTCAGCCCTCTAGTCCAGCATTCTGTGTCACACAGTGGCCCACTAGTTGTACACAGGGATCTCTAGCAGAAAGGAGGGCAAAACCCTCACCTGCTCCCGACCCCCACAACCAGTACCCGGGAAAATCCT
This sequence comes from Anolis apletophallus, assembly GCA_030556195.1. NCBI lineage: Eukaryota > Metazoa > Chordata > Lepidosauria > Squamata > Anolidae > Anolis > Anolis apletophallus. The sequence continues at coordinate 11,207 of JARBWK010003692.1, read as the reverse complement.
GCCTGCCTCCATCAACACAGAGGTGGCACTTGGATGTCCATTTCAGTAGCTACTGATTCCTTGGGTATCCATGAGTCTGTCTAATCCTGCCTTGAAGCTGTCCAGGCTGACCGCTGTCACAACCTCTCTGGAAGTGAGTTCCATAACCCAATGACCCTCTGGGTGAAGAAATATTTCCTTTTATTAGTCCTAACTTTCCTGCTTTGGAGCTTTAGGAGTGCCCCTAGTCCTTGTGTTGTGTGACAGAGAAAATATTTTTCTTTATTCACCTTTTCTATCCCATGCATGATTTTATACACTTCGATCAAGTCACCTCTTAAACGCCTTTTTCAAGGCTGAAAAACCAAGGCGTTGCAACCTGATTCATAAGGGAGCTGCTCCATCCCTTGGATCATTTTTGTCGCCCTTCTTTGTACCTTTTCCAGTTCCGTTATTTATTTATTTATTTATTTATTTATTTATTTATTTATTTATTATTGAGGCTTCTATGCCGCCGACTCTCGGAGGCTCGCAAGGCGGCTCACAAGAGCCATAGGCATAAAACAAAGATGAAAAACATAAAACAAGTGAACAATTAAAACAGTAGCAGAACAATAGCAAAGCAGGCAGTAAAACAGCAAGCAGCAAACAGTTGCCACTACACAATACCCAGAGTACGCGGCCTACTCTCCAAAGGCCTGCCTATACAGATGGGTTTTGCAGGCCCGCCCTAAATGGAAGTAAATCCCTCAGGGCTCTGGTTTCGCCGGAGGGCGTTCCACAGCGTGGGGGCTATGACGGAGAACGCCCGGCGGGTAGATGTCAGGTGAGCCGACTTTGCAGATGGTATTTCCAGGAAGTTGGCATCCTCAGACCGTAGTGATCTCGATGGGCAGTAGGGGGTGAGGCGGTCCTCTCAGATACGCTGGCCCCAGACCGTATAAAGCCTTGAAGGTAAGAACCAACACTTTGAAGGCGATCCGTGCTCAATAGGTAGCCAGTGCAGATCCTGCAAAACAGGTGTTATACGGCTACCTGCTGGCGTACCAGACAGGAGCCGGGCGGCAGTGTTCTGCACCAGCTTGAGCTTCCAGATCGACGACAGAGGGGAAGGCCAACGTGAGCACGTTACAGTAATCTAGCCTCGCGATGACCGTGGGCTTGGATCACCGTGGCCAGGTCGCCCGGGAGAGGGGGGCCAGCCTCCTTGCCTGGCGGAGGTGGAAAAAAGCAGCCTTTGCTGACCACAGAGACCTGGGCCTCCATGGTCAGCTGGGAGTCCAAATGGACCCCCCAGGTTTCACAGACGGCGCTGGGCACAGCGCCGCACCGTCAGGGGTCGGAAGCCGGGCACCCACCCTCGCCAGGGCGACCCAGCCACAAGATCTCCGTCTTCGCCGGATTCACCTCAACCCACGGGCTCGCAGCCATCCAGTAACGGCTTCGAGGCAGTGATGGAAATTATCAGGGACGGACTCGGCCTGCCCCCATCTCAGAATGAGCTGGGTGTCATCAGCGTACTGGTGACAAACCAGCCCATAACTCCGCACCAGCTGTGCAAGCGGCTGCATGTAGATGTTAAATAACAGAGGGGAGAGAATGGCCCCCTGAGGAACTCCGCAAACTAATGGGGGAGCTCTCGGAGACCACCTCACCCCTCCTCACACGCTGAGACCGCTGGCGGAGGAAGGAGGTCAGCCATTTAAGGGCAGTCCCCTCACTCCAGCCATGGCCAGGCGGTGGATCAATAGATTGTGGTCGACCGTGTCAAACGCTGCCGTGAGGTCCAATAACACGAGCAGCGCAGACCCGCCTTGGTCGAGCTGGCAGCGGAGTTGGTCTGTGATGGAGACCAGGACTGTCTCCGTCCCGTGCCCCGAACGGAAGCTTCGGACTGGAAGGGGTCTAGCCACGTTATATCCTTCTAAGGTGCGGAGACCAGAATTGTACACAGTACTCCAAATGTGGCCTTACCATAGATTTGTAGAGAGGCAATACAACATTTGCCGACCTATTTTCGATTCCCTTCCTGATCATGCCAAGCATAGAATTTGCTTTTTCACTGCTGCAGCGCACTGGGTTGACATCTTCATTGAGCTGTCCACCAAAACCCCAAGATCCCTTTCCTGGTTTGTCTCGGAAAGCTTTGACCCCATCAATTGGTAGGTGTAGTTGGGGTTCTTTGCCCCGATGTGCATGACTTTACACTTGTTTAGGTTAAAATGCATTTGCCACTTTGTTGCCCATTCACTCAATTTCGAGAGATCTTTCTGGAGTTTCTTTTTTACAATCAGTTTCATTTTTAACTACCCTGAACAATTTAGTGTCATCTGCAAACTTTGCTACCTCAGAATTTACTCCTACATCCAGGTCATTAATGAATAAAGAGAGATATTGACAAGCTGGAATGTATCCAGAGGAGGGCGACTAAAATGATCAAGGGTCTGGAGAACAAGTGTTATCCCGGGTTATATCCCGTGAGGGCGAATCTATGTCCTTGCTCTGTCTGTGATCGTCAAGAGACAAGGATATTAGAATGTCCTGAGGTCGGTCATAAAGACGGATGCATACAAACACATACAGATATAACCCGGGATAAGGAGTTGCGGAACTAATGTTTACAATCTCCAGGAGGAGCGCAGCATGAGATTTGGTGGCGTGAGTTCTCCAGGAATTACCATTGACTATACTACAATTCTACTTAACTGGGAGCTCCGCATACGAGGAATACTTTTACCATTTCCACTCCCCAACAGGGAGGGAAAAGCCCTGTTGCACATCCGACACGCACGCCATAGACTTACCATTCCCTTGTGATCTGGAGCCTATATGATTCGGCACACAGAGGAGACCAGGTTTGATTAATACTTAAGCTGATGTGCACCAGGGCATTTCATGGACCCAGTTAGGGAGGTACTTGTGTTGCCAGATCAGGGTTGGCATGAGCACACATCCATTGGGACTTATAGCACGCTGCATACTTACCTTGAGTATATGTTTATATGATTGTTATTTATGATATTTTGAATAAATGAACATTGGATATATATGGACATGGTCAAGGGTTTATATATTGAGTATTTAGGTGTTGATTTGCTTAACCTGTGTTTGTGTTGAGGATTTCCTTCCCCCAAGGCAGGAAGGAAAGCCATGTAGCTTTTGGACATGGCTTTCCTTCCTTCCTTGGAGGAAAGAAAGCCATGTCCAAAGTGAGTTGAACTCCTGGTTTGGACAAGGCTTTCCTTCCCTCCAAGGCAGGAAGGAAAGCCATGTCCAAAGCGGATGTTTCGCCAATGAGGAGAGGCAGCTAAGGGCGGAAATGACATCTGAACCCTATCCGAGTATGGCGAAAGAAACTTCAAAATGGCCAATCCACTTTCTGTTTGCCTAACTCTCTTCATAATCGATTCATTTGTCGGAAGTACAAGAAAACATCCGAAAAATTGGCTATATCTGATGTTCGAAACCGGCCTAGTATCTACCTTTCCCCTCTCCATTTGTACTTGGTGGAAGTGAACATACATCTCTCTCCCTCTACTAAATAAGTCAGGCATATGGCTGTAATCATTTTTGCATCAAAATAAAAGAGGCTTTTCAGCTTCTTTTTGTTTTGTTTTCTCAGCTTCCTGTGGTTTTTTCATCCACTTAGGTTGTACAAGACAATCTTGTTTCCACTGCTTTTCACAATGGTTCATCCGTATATTTATTTTCCGTCTTGACAACGCCACAGTCAAACTTTTCTTCCAGGCAACAATTTTCAAAAGTCAAAATGTTGAACAATGGACACGTTTGTTTCAAAATATAAGATACCAGCAGTAAGACAGGATGCAGCATGTTTCAAGTGCTGCTTAAGTTTGCAAACAGGAACAGGAAAGAAGCTACATTTTCCTTCTTCTTGCCGAACAAAGTTCTCCTCACCCCCAAGGCAGGAAATATTCATGGCAATGGGATAATTAATGTAGGTCTGAAAGGGCAGTTGTTCTATTTTAAACATATTGCCTGTTATGAGCTGAAGAAATATTGCTATAACATCCTGCTCTTATCTGTATCCACTTAAGATGGATGTAAGTTTTATTGAAATCAATAGAATTTAATTCCTATGTAAGAGCTGTGGTTAAGAAAGTCATGTTCTTCCTACAAAAAAGAGAGGTCTAAATACCACAGAAAGAGAATTAGTTTCTCAGTACAACAAAATCTTAGTACACCGTCTTGAAATCTAGTGGGGCTTGCTTGTTTCTTAGGACTGAGTGATTATGATTCTCTTGGATTTGTGTGACAAAAAAGACCAGAAGTATAAAAAATCTTCATCAAACAGTACATTAAAAATTATGGTAGGTTAGGCCTGTCTATGACAGCTATTTCATGCATGCAAATCTTCTTAATCTTTATCATCATCATCATGACCATTACTAATATTAATTCAATCCCCATATTCCAATTTCCCACAAATATTCTCATTCACTTCTTCTCTTTCTTTCCATTAGTATTCCAATGGAGTTAAGGAATGTACACATTAGTTTGGTACATTTTCCCAGTATAGTTGGAAGAATCCAAAAACAGATTGCAAGGAAAATCTATACCAGAAAGCATAAAATCAAGACACAAGAATGATACTATGTGGTTGTCAATCCAGAATTTTGGAAGAGGTTGATGGTGGTTTCCGAAAATAGTGGGGAAACCTGTTAGTAGCAACCACCTCCTAAGCCTCCACTGTTTATAAATGTGTATAATTGTTAACCTACATTATATGTACATTTTGGTTTGCTAGTTTGACTGCATCTCTTTGGTGTGGGAGGGGCCTCAGACACAGGACTCAGTTTGTATATATAGTATGCTTTTAGACCTCAATGGAGATGGATGTAGTTTGTCTCTTTTCAGACTTCAGTGAGTACAGTTTGGACTATATCTATATGCTTAAAGACATTGGACTACGGACTAGTATGCTGAATACAAGAAGTCTGTTAGTAAACCTGAGAAGTTATTTTTAAAGAAGACTACTTTGTTTTTGTTTCTTGGGTGCATATTTTAAAGGGAGTGTACATCTTTTGGGCAATTGGAGCCACAAATTCTACTTCAAAGAAACAACCATCCTCTGCTGACCAAATATATTTTTTGTAGTGGCATGTCTTTATCCTTGGCAGTTTAAAGACATGGTTCTTCAGTTTAACAGCCGAGTTACCTGTGTGCCATTACATGAATGCTTATGAATGTCACTTGTTCAAAGGGCTGACTTCTAACAAGGTCATGCTTTTCTTGACTAATGGTTTTCAAAAGGTGGTCTCCACATATTCATGGAGATTCACATTTGCCAAACAGACGTGAAATCATTTTAACCTTTTCAATAAGATTATGGTGCACTTATTATCAATAAGTTATGTAATAACAATAAAACTACTCCTGCCAAAGTGGCAGTAATTTGGCATGTGAGGTGGTCTAACTTGTTGCCATTTTTAAAAGGTTGTCCAAATAAATAAATCAATAAATAATCTATGTGAACCTAGGTGTTGTTGAAGTATAATTATCCCACGGGAGCAGAGAATATTGGAATTTATTATATATTTTATTTTTTCTGATGAGTGCACGTTTAGCACGAATGAGCCGTTGAACAGCTGTTTTGCTATCAGTGCTAATCAGCTGTTCACATATGTCAGAACTAACAAGTTAGTAGGGAGATAATTGGCCTTGAAAGCTCTGAACAGGCTATTATTAGCAGTGTTACAGATGTGCTGTTTTGTTATGCAAAGTGACTATTTTCCACTTCTGGGCCTGGATAGCAGTACAGTCTAATAAATCTGGAACAAAATATATCCAGAGAATGAGTGAGATGAGACACTTGGACCCCTGCATGTGTGCCTTCAAGTCACCTGTCAACTTGTGGCAACCCCATGAATTTCATAGCATATACTGTGATCTAGATCTGTTGATTTTCTTGACTAAAGTAGACCCACTGAATCAGTAGGAAGACGCAAGTACTTAATGAATAACCTGTAAACGCTTATTATTAATTGGCAATCAGTTCCTGCTTTAAATTAAAAAGACAGTCATTCAACCGATAGCGAATGGTGATACTTGTTTTTATTAATCATAACCCAAATGCGATGTTATTAATTTCTTAAATGTTGTATTCCATTATTCTACTTTCACTTGACTTAGCCGATGGTTTGTTGACCGAAATAAAAGCTACTGATTGACTGACTGAATCAGTAGGATCTACCTATGTGTTAACTCACTATTCAATTTGTTAAATTGGTTTAAGATGAGGCAACAGAGTGTCACCTTGTGTATGTCACACTGTATTTAAATTAGTGGCAACGTGGCATCTTGCCCTAATAATTCCGATTTGTTAGGGATAATCCCTAAATTACAGCACTTAACCTGATTGAAAAATATTATAATTTAAGGAAAGATATCACAATTTTGTTCAGATATAAACATAAACATACTCTTCAGTATTTCAATACAGAGTTTATGGTATGCTATAGTATGGGTATAGTATTAGTTAAGCCTATTTGTAATAGTAACCGAAAGTGTATGTGTACAGCATCAACTAATCCCCATGGGCGTCAGTTGACTGAGAATCTGATGTATTTTATTTAAACCCCACCTTTCTTAAGGTATGGTATCGTCCAGATATCATTTTTGATGTGGTGGGGAAATTGCTTTGGAAGCGGCAAGTCCTACTATCTCCAAGTAGACCTTGCCTAAAACCATAGAGAGCTACTGCTAGTAGTTAGTGTAAACTATACTGAACACAAGAGATCAATAATCTCACTTGATAAATGATTGCTTCCTATGGTCCAGTGACACTACATAAGGATTAGGAGCTGCAGAAGGATTGGGTTGTGAATCGTTGGGGACTTGCCTTCGTAGAAGATGGATTAAGCCCCTACACTGAACTGTTTGAGCAGTCCTATTAATACATCCGTTTCTGCCTGAGAAGCAAAGCTGCAATATCATGCAGTTTTAGAGACGTAAGGTTCCACTTTGAAAACAAAACAGTTGGCATTCAGGCTAATTTTTGAACTTTAATAGTATCTCATAAACCCACAATGGTATGATAAGACGTTGGCAAGCGAAGATTTAGCATGAGATCAGGAAACGTCCTTGATAATAAACCATCTGTTACATCTAAGTTCAGGTTTGTTTTTACTCCAGTCTGTTTACATTTTTCAGTTATCTTCCCACTTCAAGTAAATGTTGGAGTAAGGTATTGCAAAGGTATGCATGCACACACAGGTTCCAGGACCTTCTGTGGATAACTCAGCCCATGGATGTACAAGTCCCATTATATACAATGGCATAGTAAAATAGTGCCTCTTATATGTAATGGTGAAATAAAAGTTTGCTTTTTGAATTTTTTTGGATTATTTTAAAGTTGTGGATGGCTCAATCCATGGATGCGGAATCTATGGATATGGAGAACCAACTGCACATACACATAGAGAAAGGGAGAATATTAACCATCAAACTCAAAATTCAGATTAAAGGGGGTGAATTTTGTTGGAGCATGCAAGGAATTAGTGAGTGTGTGTGTCAACTGTAAAATAAAATGCATTAAGTTGATTGGCTGGGCAACAACCAGGGAGCAGGCTGAGCCTGGGACTTTTGGATACTGTTACATTTTTGTTCAGGCTTGAGCTATGCAGGTGCAGAGAAAAAAGTAGAGAGTAGCAGAGAGAGAGAGAGTTTGGAGTGTGCTCTCGCTTCATGAGCCGCTGAAAGAGTTTATCCACATTGACAGAGAAAGACCATTTCAAATCTCCCATAAAAGGACATTATATAAGTTGATGCAACTGATCACATTGTACATATGTTGTTCTGAACTGCGAAGAGTAAACTACTTGTTCTTTACTGTTCACCTGCGTGGCATATTTTCCTTCTTTGGCAAGGCAATGTGTGAGCTGATCAAACATGAACTACATGTGATTTATTTTAAACTAGCTTGGGGACCCGGCCCTGCCCAGGTTATTTGAGAAGCGCAGCAGGATGTAGAGTGGGTCATGGGGGCTCTGTGTGCCAAGTTTGGTCTTGATCCATCATTATTGGGAGTTGAAGTGGTATCATGAAATTACTGAAGGTAGTGCAAGTCCCATAATCTCTGCCCCCCCCCCCCCAAGTGTAGTAGGATGTAGATTGGGTCATGGGGGCTCTGTGTGCTAAGTTTGGTCTGTATTGGTGAATGGATGAGGGGTGCATTGTTTTTCGGAAGTGAGTGAAGGTACTTCAAGTCCCATCATCCGTGGTCCGTCTCACAGTAAACTGCACCAGGCTGTAGAGTGGGTCATGAGGGCTCTGTGTGCCAGATTTGGTGTTGATCAGTCATTGGAATAGGTTAGTAGCAGGATTGGGAAGTGAGGAAGGTACTGCAAGTCCCATCATCCATGTTCTGCCCCCCTCCAAACTTCAGTAGGATGTGGAGGGGTCACTGGGGCTCTGTGTGCCAAGTGTGGTCTTTATCGGTGTTTGTTGGGGCGCGCAGTGGTCTGTGGGAACAGAGGGGTGTGAAAATACTACAAATTCCATCATCCATTGACAGACGTCCCCCGAACCTCACCAGGACGTGAAGGCAGTCATGGGGGTTCTGTGTGCCAAGTTTGGTCTCAATCAGTAATTGGATGAGGGTCGCAGCAGACTTGGGAAGTGAGTAGAGGTACTTAAAGTCCCATCATCCATGGTCCACCCTCCTCCAAACTGCACCAGGATGTAGAGTGGGTCATGAGGGCTGTGTGGCAAGTTTGGTGTTGATCAATCATAGGATTAGGTTTGTAGCAGTCTTGGAAAGTGAGGGAAGGTACTGCAAGACACATCATCCATGTTCTGTCCCCTCCAAACTTCAGCTGAGGACCAGGCGGTGCCCGGGTTATTTGAGGAAGCCATTGTGTGCCAAGGTTGGTCCGTATCAGTTGTTCATTTGGCTCGCAGTGGTTTCGGGAAGTGAGTGAAGGATTATGGACCATGGACCATAATCCATGGTCCATCCTCCTCCAAATTGCACCAGGATGTAGGGGGTTCTGTGTGGCAAATGTGGTCTTGAACAGTCATTGAATGAGGGTCGCAGCAGTCTCAGGAAGTGAGTGGAGGTACTTCAAGTCCCATCATCCGTGGTCCATCCTCCTGAAAACTGCACCAGGGTGTAAAGTGGGTCATGGGGGCTCTATGTGCCAAGTTTGGTCTTTATTGGTAATTGGATGAGAATCGCAGCGGTCTCAGGAAGTGAGTAAAGGTAATGCAAGTCCCATCATCCATAATCCGTCCTCCCACAAACTGCACCAGAATGTTGAGTTGGCCATGGGGGCACTCTTTGCCAAGTTTTGTCATTATTGGTAATTGGATGAGTGTCGCTGTGGTCTCAGGGAGTGGAGGTACTTCAAGTACCATCATCCATGGTCCATCCTACTCGAAGCTGTACCAGCATGTAGTGTAGGTAATGGGAGCTCTGTGTGCCAAGTTTGGTCTTGATCAGTCATTGGATGAGGGTCGCAGCGGTCTCAGGAAGTGAGTGGAGGTACTTCAAGCCCCATCATCCATGCTCTGCTCTTCTCCAAACTGCACCAGGACATAGAGTGAGTGGAGGTACTTCAAGCCCCATCATCCATGCTCTGCTCTTCTCCAAACTGCTCCAGGACATAGAGTGGGTTATGGGGGCTCTGTGTGCCAAGTTTGATATTTATCGGTCTTTGTTGTGGGCCACAGTGGTCTCTGGGAAGCAAAGCGCTTGAAGTACTACAAATCCCATAATCTGTGGTTCATCTTTCTCAAACTGCACCAGGACGAAAAGGTCATAATGAGGTGTATGTGTGACTAGTTTGGTCCAGGTCCACACCCGTGCTGGTCAGAGTAAGTGAGTGAAGGTACTGCAAGTCCTTCAAATGCACCAGAATGTAGAGTGGGTCTTGGGGGGTGTCTGTGTACCAACTGTAATCTTGTTCTGTCATTTTGGGGGCCTAGTCAGGAAAATAAAGTTAAGTAAGCCTTTTCTGTCAATTCAGGCTGAGGCCTAGTCAGGAGAATCAAGTTGAGGAAGCCTTACTGTGAATTCAAGCTGAGGCCTAGTATCGAAAATCAAGTTGAGGAAGCCTTACTGTCAATACAGGCTGAGGCCTACTTTGTAAAATCAGCTGAAGGAAGCCTTTTGTAAAGAACTCTGTCTGGCACCTTTGAGATTTGGGATGTTGGGATGCTGGCCTATCCATGGCCCAGCCTCCCTCAAACTGCACCAAGACGTAAAGTGGGTCTTGGGGGTTCTGTGTGCCAAGTTTGGTTTTGTTGTCTCATTGTTGGGGGCTGCAAAGTGTTTTGGACTTAAACTCCCACCATGCCTGACTGCCTCAGGGCTTTTCCTTACCTCCCTCTGGCACTTTAGAGTCTCGGAATGTTCGTGGCTGGCCAATGGGAGTCGTTTATGCAAATAATGCTGCCACATATCCTTCCTGGCCTGTGAAAGTGGCTGCCCTCCCGCCCTCCGCATACCCGCATACACACATACAAACATTCCGTTTTATAAAGGTATACAGATACAGATTACGCCACAGCTTTGATTTTCTTAAAAAGACAAAAACCTGCCTATGTCTTACAGCAGTGTTTCCCAACCTTTTTTGAGCCGCAGCACACTTTTTACATTTACAAAATCCTGGGGCACACCACCAACCAAAATGACACAAAATGACACTCTAACACAGTAATACATATAGTTAATATGTTTTTAAATGTATTTATACACTCAGTGTGAAACCTGGGCCTATTTCGATGAACACAACATAGATATCCTGGCAGGAATGGCAGAAAGACACATATGAAGGTCTTGCTCAACAGCTGTCAGTCTCTCTCTGTTTTTAGTTTGTATCGCAGTCAAGCTTGAGAAGCTCATCTCACACAGATATGTGGTTGAAAACGGGAGCAATGTTAAAATAGCTGCCGCCATTTTGGTCCGAGGGGGCGTGGAGCGTGTTCAGGAGGGAGGAGGAAGATGGGGGCGAGTCTGCGCAGTAGCCGACAGGTCGTCTCCTCCCTCCCTCCTCCCTCCTGAGCAAAGCGAGGCAAAGCGAGCAGAGTGAGGCTGGGAAGAAAGGATCCCGAATGGAGAAGAAAAAGTGTTTGGCATGAGGGGTAAGAAAGGGTATTGGAGGTTCCAATTTTCCACGGCACACCTGATGATCACTCACGGCACACTAGTGTTAAAGCAGGTTTGGTACTTTTCCGAGCATAAAAAGTACAGTCAGAGAGTGATG